>CM040621.1:79480834-79504529 GCA_022817965.1 Solanum lycopersicoides | reverse complement strand
TAGCAATATAGAATATCAGAAGGAAGGTCTCTGACTGATACGACGGTTGTTCAGGACGGGCCGTCGTGGGTATGATGGTCCGTCACATGTTGTCCGTCAGTGGACACTTAGAAAAAGTGTGGAGACCCTTAGGACAGGGGTCTCTGACCGTCACGACGGTTATGCAGGACGGACCATCGTGGGTATGATGGTCCGTCACATATGTCCGTCAGTGGACATTTAGAAAAAAGTGTGGAGACCCTTAGGACAGGGGTTTCTGACCGTCACGACGGTTATGCAGGACGGACCGTCGTGGGTATGACGGTCCGTCAGTGGACACTTAGAAAAAGTGTGGAGACCCTTAGGACAGGGGTCTCTGACCGTCACGACGGTTGTGCAGGACGGACCGTCGTGGTATGACGGTCCGTCACATGTGTCCGTCAGTGGACACTTAGAAAAAGTGTTGAGACCCTTAGGACAGGGTCTCTGACGTCATTGTCTTTCTCTCTGTTTCGCTTTATATAAACATAGATTATATAATTGATCTTTTGCATATATATGTATATCAAAGCAGATTATACAACTGATTTTTTTTTTTGTATATGTATAGCGAAATTATATATACAACTGTTTTCCTTTGTATATATATAGCGAAATATACATATTTATGTTTTTTATAGAGCGCAATTATGCAAACTATAACTATAACATACAAATATGATTTTTATGTTTGCTATATGTGAAAGTTTCTCTAAAAAAAATGGGCTTGGACATAGTCCCAAACAAACTCCAGTAGGATTTTTTTTTTTTTTACCATTTACACATATTTCTAGCTAAGCTAAGCTGGAGAGTAATCTAGTTTAGGTTTTCTTTGAGCTAACTTAGGCTTCATAGAACCCCTAGCAATGGTTTCTTGAAGAATCGATGAAGTAATGATTCTTCAAAGTCATGTTGTAACTATCATGTGTTTATATATCAACTCAAGTCAGATTGTATACTATGAATATATGTTTTATTTTTATTTATACATGTTAGTATTATTGAGATATTGTGTTTTACCTGTTTTCATGGCACACACATGAAATTTGATGACTTGCTCCGCGAGGTCTAATAGTTGGGGTTACAAGATAGTAATACATAAACATCATCCTTAACTTGACTTCAGTTGACAACTATGACCTTCAATTTTAAATGTGCACAAGTAAGACAAATAAATACTTCAACAAAAATGACCATTAGCGGCATTTAATTATTAATTGCCGCTAAACATGTATTTTTAGCGGTAATTGTCACTCTTTGTATATGTCCCTAAAGCCTTTAGCGACATTGATTCTAATGACACTTAACTAATGCCGGTAAAGACGTTAACACTCTTTATTAGTGTCAATATTTAATGCCGCTAAAAGTTGTTTTTGTAGTAGTGAAACTTTTATAAAATTGAACAAATAGACACATTCGTCCTATATGACACACCCTACATGACAATTTTAGTTTGTGTCCTACCTGGTGTCCTATGTGTATTATGTCATATAGGATACGTGTGTCTACTTATTCGATTTTATACAAGTTTAAGTGTCTACTTATGCACACTCAAAATTGAAGGGCGTAGTTATATACTAAAACCAAGTTAAGAATTATGTTTATGTATTATGTCTTAGTAATATATGTAAAGCAGGAACTGTACGTTCCTGCTTTACACATATATATTTATATTTATGGTGGTGTCGAGGAAATGTCTCTAATTGTGGTTTGCATGAGTCCTTGGGTTGTGTACAAATCTTTGTATTCCAAGTATATTAGATGTCCCTTGGCATTTGTATAAGGGTATTAGGCTACAATTTGTTTTATGTATTGTTGTTTATTTCATTGTTTTTCAATGGTTTCTCTTATGACACCTTGCACTATCATTTGAATATGATATGAATGGTTCACGTAAGGGCAGTGTAGTTTGTTAAGTGCAAGGGCGGACTTATATGATATCAAGAGGGTTCGAATGAATCTTGTTTTGTTTGGTGCAAGGACGGACCTATATGATGTCAAGAGGGTTCGTATGGATCCTGTTAGTCTATTTCGTTTTGTAAAATTTGTGTTGCTCTTGCTTACTCTATTAACTATAGTTGAAAGAGCTTTTCGTTAATGAATTGCGAAATTTGATATATGATGATGACCTTATGAGTAAGCTCTTTTGTAATATATATATATATATTTTTTTTTTGGAAATCAAGCAAATATCCTATAAAAGCAAAATAATTACAAATATATACTCATTTATATTCATATACCCCATTAAATAATTACACTATAAAACCCAACTAATTTTGTTTAAATAATGTTAAATCAGTATTATATATTGTATTTGTATCAATACTAATAATTTTATTTATTTGATATATATATATATATATATATATATATATATATATATATATATAGTTTTGGTACCATTAAGATTTCTTGCTCAGAAATTACTATGCTCTGTCTCTTGTTTAGTAGGACTATAAATTCAACCTTTGTAGTCTTTAATTATTCTGCACTTTCCTGAACCAATAGAAAGGTTTATATTGTTCTTCTCAACTTTAAATTGTACACCTTTCTATAATACAATCTCAGATGAGAGTATTACAAATAGGTTTTAAAAAATGAAAACTCATAGGATACGATACGATTGTAAAAATTATATATCTTAATTGATCAAATTTTATTCCTTTGAATTCTATAATATATTATAATTAAAATTATAATATAAAAATTAGATTTTTTTTCTTTTCGAATTGTCTTAAACTATTTCTCCCATACTATACGAGAAAATTATTGATCAAATTTTATATTTGATAAAAAAATAATTTTTTAAAGAAAACAATCAAAAACCATAAGCGCCTAATCATGTTTTACTTTTTTGGGTCCATCATTAATTAATCTAGTATAAATGAGAAGACTTCAATTTAAATTTTTATTAGATTTGTTGTCTCATAGATATGTGAAAAGACTAATGAGTTTAATAAAATTACAAATAATTAAAGATTGAACAAATAAAATAAAGTCAAATTTCTACATCCACATGTTGAAGGTCCCCCACATGTGTAACAATTTGGGTCCGGAAATAGCGTATTCGACCAAGTGCTTTATGATTAAATAATGAGTTTTTTTTTATTTTTTAGACGTATCATGCCTGAAAATGAAGATGATTCTCTATAAGTAAAATATAGGTCAAATACATGCACAGAGCCACATATATCTAAACTTGTTGAATTTTTCTTTTTAGGTATTTTAACTATGTTATTTTTTTATTAAATCGTTGAACCATTAATAATTTATTTCTTTTAAACATAATTAGCTTATGTGAAATCAAATTTTGTTAGAAATATTGATAGATATGTTGTAATAAACTCATTAGCTCAATTGATAGTGAAAATGTTTGAGAATAATTGTGTTTTACTTCAAATCATTTGAACACATTAGAAAACAAATGAGACTAACACAGTTTGTTTTTATTTGTTCAATCAAAATCATTACAATACGAATACAATTGAAAGCATTTACAATAGAAAAAACGATCAAAATCAGCCAAAAGTATTTAAAAGGAACAAATTATTGATGGTTCAATGATTCAATAGGAAAATGACGTAGTTGAGGTACCTGAAGGAAAAAATCCAACAAGTTTAATGATCTATTTATGAGTTCGGCCTAAAATATATATAACTTCTTTTAAATTATTACTACTCTTAAAAACATTTTTTCACTTAACTAAACAAATTTAAATACACTCTTCATCTTGCAACATGATAAAATAGACCTCTAACTTATCATCCTATTTAAGAGTTATTTTCAACACTTCTCACAATTTTTTATTCAGAATCACAAGTTCTCTTGCTATGTCATGTGACAGATCAGACATATATATAACTTTAGTTTTTCTTTTTGGGGTAAAAATATCTAAGTTTTCGTTTAAATTGACTTATTTTATGTGCTTTTAAGCCAAAATAGCTTTTAAACAGTTTTGAAGTGTTTGAGTAAGTTAAAAAATAATTATAAGCACTTATTTTAAAATCAAAATAATAAAAATAAGTCAAAAATCATAAGTTAGAAATCCTCACTTATGACTTTTGGCTTATAAGTCATAAGCCAAAAGTCAATCCAAACAGATCTTAACTTTAGCTAAGCAAATAAAAAGGTATATGTAAAGTTGTAAATGATGTAAGGACAAAACTAATAATTTACGTTTAAATTCAAAATATTTTCAATATTACTCTCTTAATTTATCTATATACATTCTCTTATTTTATAAGTGAGAGTGAAGCGCCTCTCTGAACATCATAGGCTTGATGTTGGGAAATTTGTTTTGAGGGCATTTTTGTCTATTAAGTTTATGCAGTACTTGCTTGTTCTCCAAGCTTTAGTATTTTGCTTATAACTCACAAATATAAATAAAACTAATTAGAATTCGTTCGGATAGATTCAAAAAATAGTTTTTAAATCAAAAATAAAAAATTAAAGTAAAATGACTTTTATGTCAAAAAATAAAAAATAGATGGAGATCTATTTTTGATTTCTGATTTATTTTAAGTTATTTTTCACCTAGTAAAACATTCCGAAACTTATTTTAAATATTTTTATATATATTTTTCAAATACTTTCAAAAATAAAAAATTAATTTAAAAATAAATTTGACCAATTTATAAGTCAATTCAAACAGATTTTTAAACCTCTGAAATGTTGAAATGTCAAATATGTTCTTTCTTTTAAAATATGGGCACAGAAGGTTAGTTATGTAAATGTATTAAAATGATGTCATGCTATTGGTCCAAAAATCGATTTACTATTAATAAGGCCAATTTAACCTTTTTGCTCTTACAAAATCAACTTCATACTTCTTTTAAATTATTACTAGTCTTAAACACCGGGAAACCAAATTAAAATAATAAAAATTGAATCGAATTAATAAAAGTCAAACTGAAATAGTAAAAATTGAACTAAATTAAAATATTTTAATTTGATATTCAGTATACATTTTACAAGAATTAAAAATTAAAAAAATCAAGAAAAAATTAAAAAGCGAATCAAAATATTGAATACTCACCCTAATTATGATTATCATAGTGCCAACTTTCCTCTCATATTGGGATTGGTGATATTACTGCAATTATTTTTCTTTTCTTTTTTTTGATAATTTAATGACAGATAATAAATCTTTTGAAATAGAGAAAATACATCAAATCCCCTCAAAACTTGTCCGTAAAACTCACTTTAGCATCATAACTTTACGAATATTTAAATACCCCCTTAAATAACTTTTAAATAAATTAAATACCACCTTACACATACAATACCAATTTCATACTTGGAAGGTAATGTACACTCGCGCCACATAAGCGACACCTCAATGACACGTATATAACACATCTGATTATGAACAAATTTAATTTCATTTCTTTTTTCTTTTTCATATCTTTTTTTGTTCTCATATTCACTGTTCACTTCATCTTCTTCATTGTTCCATATTCTTCATTATCTAAATAATCAACACAATACAATACAAAAGTAATTGTTACCCTTCGCAAAAATTCAACATCCACAACATAGTTTTTAATAATTTAACGAACATTGTGTGAAACGGTGAAATGGCTATACACCGGCTAGTGCTGTAACGACAACATTAAAAAAATTATAATCATCGTTAGAGCTGGGTTTGTTGGTGCTACTTTTGCTCATACTCTTGGCGAATTTTATTTTCAATTTCATTTTTTGTTGTTAACTTACCATTTTTTCATATTTTTATTTGCAAGTTTTTGAAAGTTAAATCTTAACAACCATGCTTGCTCTAATGACAACCAACAACTGCTTCAATGCCAATCACCGGAGTTATTGTTGTTATATTAGGCTCAAAACCAACAGATCTGATGACAAATCGCCTGAAAAGCAAAAATAAAATAAAATGATAGCAAATAAAAAGAAAAGAGAAGAATGGAAGAAAGCCAGAAAAGGGTATGGCTTTGTCCATAGTTTGGTGAAATTTCTTAGCAATATTTGGTGGTCTCACAGCGGCTGATCTCTCTCAATAGCTTTTAACGATAATGAGTGAGGAACATAGGGATTGGGTGAAGTCTGGCGATGGAAACTGGAAACAGATGGATGGTAAAACATCTTGAGAGGAAAGCAGAGATGGTACAAATTGTTGAAAGAAGATAAAGTGGGACCCACTTATCTTTCTTTTTCATTTTATGTTATATACGCGCTTAGAAATTTTGTATTTGCCACGTCAACCTTTAAGGTGATTTTTAATTCACTTGTAAGTTGTTTAAGGGGTATTTAAATGAATATAAAGTTACAGTGTTAAAGTAAATTTTGGAGACAAGTTCGAGGGGGATTTTATATATTTTCCCTTTGAAATACTAGTCTTAACAGTATAATGAATATTTTTACTTATATCTTTTTTTCATTTTAATTTGTTTATTTAATTTTGACTTGATACAAAATTTAAAAAAATAAAAATAATCATTTAAATTTTTCAGTCATAAAAAGAAATGAACAAGGTACAAATGTATTTTAAATCTTGTTATTTTAAGGTAGAAAAATAGAGATAAAGAGTTATTAATTTTTTTAAAAAAAATAAAACGGAGTGAATAATAATTTTCATAATTTGTGTGCATCAAAATATTTTGTTTTCTCAAAATAGTTCAATCTTTTTTTTCAAAATATATCTCAAAAAGCAGATCTTTTAGGTAATATCTATTCATTTATAATTATATTTTTTTTTTAAAAAAGAAATTCTTCAGTCGAATTTTTCAAATATAATACATGTTTTAATGACTAAAAGATCTTCATCCCCCTTGCCTTTCTATACAACAATAATAAAATATTTTCCTTAGTGAGATTAGATTATTTATGATTGTCTATGATCTGTTATATTATTGTTTAATTTTGTTCTTAATATAGCATTTGCATTTGCAATGTTGAAAACTGAAAAAGTTTCAACATCATGTTCCTATACAGTATTAGCCAGAAATAAAAGTACTTTTCTTTTTACTACTTTATTTGTTGCTATGTTTTTGGAATTTATTTACTAGCACCTGTATTTTCATATAATCAAACTTTCTGTTACCTTATCAAGAGCATATGTTCAGTAGCGATGAGACTTCAAGAACACAAATCAAGGGAAGAAATATATATTATTTTAAAATTATATAATTAACAATTTAAGATATTTGAGAATCATATTAAAGTTTAATCAACTCTCTAAATTTTATATATGTTATATAAAATGATATAAAAATAAAATAAAATATTTCCTTTGTTTTTTAAATAATGATCTCCTTTTCTTTTTAATTTGTTTTATAAAAATGACCTATTCAATTTTTTGATAATATTTTAATTTCTGCTCCACGTGATATGTTCAATGTCAAATAGACAAAAAGGACTTTACGGTAGCCTCATAGGAGACATTGGATGTAACCAGCCTTCAAAGACGGAGGAGTCAAAAACAACTTTCGATTCAAATTAGAGAAATGCTGAACTTTATCCACTTCAATTCATGATCCAAGGACCCTTTACTTCGTAACCTTCAACCAAGGTCCTCAGTGGCGGATCCAGAATTTCTTAGTTATTGGTGCTCAACTATTTATAATTTGAAGTTGATATCAAAATGGGTGCTCAATTTACATATTCATACAAATTATATTAGTGTTGGCTCCAAATGTAATGGGTGCTCAAGCACCCATGCACTTGAATGTGCATCCGCCACTAAAGGTCCTGGGGAATGAATAATACGACACTTTGTGTCGTTTTCATCAAATCTTCACTTCCTAGCTAAGTTCTATCTGAAAGTATTGAATGTAGTAATTCATCTCTAGTGCATGCTTGCAAAAGATCGGCTACATAAGTTTAAGGACAACTTAGTACGTTTGATATAATTTTAATTTAGAACTACAACATTCAAAAGTTTTCAATTTTTTTTAAAATTCTGTGTCAAGTCAAATAAGATCACTCTTTTTGAAATAGAAAAGTAATAGGTATTGAGCTTGTAGCAGGGGCATTTGTGTCTAGTAAGAGTAGGGGTGTTCGTATTCGATTTGGATGAGTTATTGATTAAAACCAAAACCAAGCCAATCTAGTGTTGGATTTTAAAAGGTGTGACTTTTATGAAAGTTGCATTTTTTATGAAAGGTTGCGACTTTTATGAAAAGTTGCGATTTTTATGAAAAATTATGACTTTTATAAAAGGTGACGACATTTTCTGAAAAATTGTGACTTTTCCAAAGGTTTGTGACCTTTCCGATAAGGCAAAATAAGAACATTTTCGCACTATCCTTTGTTTTCTATAAATTGAGGAATTTCCTCTCATTTTAAACATATAAGTTTGGACTTTTTCTACTATTACTAAATCTAGTATTCTAAGTGTACTTTACTGCCGTTGAGTGGCTCGCTTACACCAGCGTTTTGGGTATCAATACATTGGTGATTGAGATTATTTTATCATGGGAGAATATATTCCAAATCAAACCTCGAATACTAGAGGAGAATAATTTTCTGAAGGGACATTGCATTCAGTGGGCTTGATCTTCTTTCTGTTTTTCTAGATTCTTGTATGTGTTACAAATTTTAAATTTGTGAATTAATATATGTTCTTTTGTACTTCACTAGTTCATTAAATTTTGATAACTTCGTGTTTCTGCAAAATTTGTTGGAATCAGTAAGATTCCTTAAACACATATTGACAAAATTCCTCTTTAAAAAAATTCATATATTTTTTCTGATCTGTTTTGATTCTAGTTTCTCTACTAGTTTTAATTTTCTAGTTGTGAAAATATTTTTAAACTTTGTTGTATCTTAACAAGTTCTTCAAAGTTTTATTCTAAGTATCTTAGGAATACAAGATGATCAACATCTAGTCACTTTTTAAAATTTCTAAAACCAAATGAAACGGAAAAAAATATCCGTCGATTTGATTAAGTTTTTCTTGTTTATTCGATTTGAAGTAATAATTTTTTTTGAGGACATACATATTTTGATAGACACAAACACCAATACATGGACAATCCACATAAAACTAATGTCGGTTCAATCAACCAATTAAGCAATATTAGAGTTATCATTATACGAACAAACTGATTCAATTAAGAGAAAGTATGTCTATTTTATGTGAAGTACGGTAGGTAAAGACTAAAATAGATTTTGATGGAGTTGAACTTAGGATTGTTATATATAGTTGGGCTAAAGTGTTGGACGTAAGAAAATGGTAAGTTAAAGACTTAGGTTATTTAAAATAGAACAACTTTCACATACAACAAACACAGAATCATCTTTGTTTGTTATAGCTCTAGTTTACATAATTGCACTCCATAGCAAATATAAGTATATATATTTCACTATACATATACAAAAGAAATCAATTGTATATAATGTGTTTATATTTCGATATACATATACAAAAGGTCAATTGTATAATATGTATTTGTTTAAAGCGAGAAAGAGAGAAAGAGAGGCAATGGTGAGATTGGCGAGCGAGATTTGGGAGAGGGTTGAGAGGAAAACAAAAATATTTGTATATACACAATTTTCTCTTGCTATATACAAACACAAACACATTTTATACATTTATTTTGTATAAAAATGAGAGAGGTGAGGGAGAGAACTAGAGTGGTGAGCGAAATTCGATTCTGTACAATTAAATCAAACTATGTTTATAACATTTAATTTGAATTAATAGTTTTTTATTATAGATATTTTTTCCTTTAAAATTTACAAACTATTTACTTATTTTAGTCATGAAAAATATATAAATAATTTTAAATTTTATACATGTAATTTATGGATTTGATTTATTTATTTTTATGATTTTTTTTTAGTAAAATCAAAATCAAATCAAATATTATCAATTTTAAAAATTTAAAAACCAAATCTAATTAAATCAAATTAAATATCAATTTTCTTAATTAATTCAATATTATGATACGATTAAATTTTTTAACTATAGCCATAAAGTGGTGTAAGTAAGAATACAAGTCTAGAAGCCTTATCCATCAAAATTGATTAGTCAAAATGACAACGTTGTCAAATATAAATATAAGACTGACCACCGCCCACGACTTTTTATTCAATTTAACACAATAATTAATTGTTTATCCAAAGTTCACTGAATATGACCTAAACGAACCTTTTTAGAACTTTCTTTCGGGTCAATTTTTTATAATAGATAGTTAAAATAATTTCTCTTTATATAATAATTTGAATATATTAAAAGTATATTAATACTTGTTTTTCATAATTTTATTCTTAAAAACACTTTTTAAGAAATGACTAAAATAAACACAATCTATTTATTGAAAATACTTTTCAAAAATACTTTTCAAATAATTATTCAAACACAAATTATTATTATTTTAACATATTTTTTCAAAAAAATTTACGACAATATCAAACAAACTCTAATATTTATTATATTATTTTATTTTAACATTTTATAATAAGTTAAACTATATATAGAAAAAAACTTTTTTCAATAAAAACATTTTCTAAAAAATATTTTTCCTCCTACCAATCACAGTCAGATGTTTGTCTTTGGTACAAAGGCAAATGACTATGAAAATGTTTTTCATGAAAAAGTCATTTTATGATAAATGATTTATACAATAAATGGTACTCTCTCCGTCCGGTATTGTTTGCCATAGTTTTTATTTTTAGAGTCAAATTATTAAAATTTTGACTAACTTTTAAGATGTATTTTTTCATTATATTAATATGCAAAAAATATAATTTATAGTAATTTTCATATAGTTTTAGAATATCTAATTTTTTTATTTAAAATATCAAATTAATGTGATCTAGTTTACCTTTAAAAATTAGTCAAATTGACTTTCAATAAATATAACATGACAAATAATTCCGGACGGAGGGAATACAATTGAAAATTTCAAATCCTTGAGAAAATAACATTATTACTTCATGAAAAATGGTCAAAGTTTGATCATTGAATAAATTTTCGTTTGTTAGCTATCTCAACTATAATCAAAGTCTTAGTATTTGTTTCTTGACAATAAGGGTGCTTCAATTTGAGGATAGTTTTAAATTTTAATTAAAAAAAATTAGGGGGTAAATGTGAATTGTTTTTTCTTCTTTCTCAAATGGATAATAAAAGCTTAGAAAATAGGATGGTCCATTGGTAAATTTGGATATTTTTTCTTATTACTATGTTAGTGTGTTTGACGCAAAGAGAAAATGACTTTTAAGAAGTGTATTTATGAGAAAGTCATTCATAAATATTTGATATGAAAAAAGTTAATATGAAAAATATTTTTCATCAAAAGAGAAACTATGATTTCTGTCACTTATGAATTAAAATTATTTTTCTTCCAGTTATCTTATTCCTCTTCAATATTCAAAATTTTTATTAGAACACTCTTTGATTTTGTCGATATTATTATTAATTTTTAATATATTTCTTTAAATTACTTTTTACTCATAAATTAAACATTAACAATTAAACATTTTTTCTTTGGTTGATTTTTTTATCCAATATACATATCAAAGTCTTGTTTCTTTCCACATCACAAATAGGAAAGGTATGAATTGAAGAAAAGATTAGGGAAAGAAAAAATTGAACAATTTAGGATTGTACAAAATTAAATATTTTTTCTATTAATTATATTTTACATAGAGGTATAACGGAAAATATAATTAGGTCAAGTAATATTCAATGACCTTATAGATTCATGTCATGTGTACTATATAATAATTTATAGTTGAGTCCATTTAAATTATATACTCATTAATTATAATAATAAAAACAACAAAAAAAACAAAGCTGTCAATTTTTTTTTTTTAAAACTATCAAATAAAGCAATTATGTGTACCCAAACTAATATTTTCACAAAAAAATTTAAGATTGACGAAAATATGCAAACTTTCTGACTTTTTACTCGACAAACTTCTCCAAATACTGAAGAAGTCTCCAAGAATAGATCAAGCTTAAAAACATAATTGAGTTCTAAATAATAATTTTCAACTAAAAGAACATGATAGTACTTTTTTTTTAAAAAAAAAAAACTTAATTGGAGGTTTTCAAATAATTATAAAAATATATTTATTCAAATTTTTCAAAAATGTCGAATTCTTTAAAATTAGTATAATATAAAATATTCAATACAAGTACAAAGTTTGGCAGGTTAAAAAATCGGGAAGTCCACATATTTTCTTCAGTCTTATTTTTTCTTGAAAATATTAGCTATGGTACACTTAATTATTTTATTTGATTGTATTAAAGAATAAAAATAATTGACACTTTCGTTATTTTTATTATTAAGATGAATATATAATTTACATCAATCTCAACCATAAATTATTATACAGTACACATGATATGAATTTATAAGGCTATTGAACATTACTTGACCTAATTATATTTGACCGAATCTTTATCGATGAAAAAAGTAACTTTTTTAATGAGTGAGATAGAAATATTATATCAAAAACTAACCAACGAAATATGATTCAATTTTGAATAATAGATAAAAACTTAATTATTTTTCATATAATAATAAGACATATGTCATAGATTTGTTTGATATGAAAGAAAATATTTTTTAAAATAAATACCAAAGCCTTTTTTCTTGAGCACTAATAGCAATGATATCAATGGAAGAAAAGTTTGGGGAAAGATAAAAATTGAACAATAGGATTCTACAAATCACACAATTTCCTACTACATTTTATTTCGAGATATAATAATAAAAAAAAATAAATTTATATACGTCGTTCTAAATTGCCTAATTTATCTTTTTCTAAATTTTCGTTCATTTATATCTTTATCATTAGTACATTATCTTGTATTTGTCATTGACATCATCCATATTTTTCGAGAAATATTTGGTTAAGATTTACAATTATTTTAGATTGAAATTCGATCAGGGATCAAGGAAAAAAAGGGGACTTTTTTGATGATTGAGATACTTATTAGACCAAAAACTAATCAATGAAAATGATTCAGCTTCTAATACTAGATAAATAAAGTCATCCTTTTTCTTAGAGTAATAAGACACATGTCATAGAATTAGTTTGATAGGGAGAAAATTATTTACTTATTTTTTCATATTTGATTAGGCAAAATTTCAAAAAATATTTTTTCAAGTAAAAGTAGTTTTAAAAAATGAGTAAAATGAGGAAATAAGAAAAATAGATCCTATATGTAATATTCTATTATTGTGTAAAAAAAGTCATTATATCTTTAAATTATCGTTAATATTATCTAAATATCTTTTAGCATATTCTTAAGATATTGATATCTTTACCATCTGATTTTTGGACTGTATACACTATTTGGACCAACGGAGGTGTACACACCACAATCTTAATGACCTCCAAAAATCATACCCAAATTATAACCTCCCCCATCCAAATAAATAAATAAATAAATAAATAAATAAATTTATAGCTGCAGTTTAAGTTGTATACAAATTATATTTTTGATATTCTTTTTACTTATTTATCAAACATTAAAAAATAAACAAAATTCCAATTTATATACAAGAATATTTTTCCTTTGGTACCAAACAAACCCTACATGTTATTATTGTTCTCATGGACATGAAAAATTGCATAATAGAGAAAACAATTCGTCAAAATTTGAAAGGTCAAAATTTTAGAAAAAACCCCATAGGATATACCCTTTTAGGAGTCCAACATTTAGTTTAAAGACAAATTGGTGTAGGATCCCAAAGTCCCTACATAAAGTAAAATCCCTATCCTATTATACAAAGGTATTTATTATATATATATATACTTATATAAAGGATTACACAATTAAGAGAACTCTCTCAAATTAGCCTTTCTATTGATTTTTCCTCTTTTCTTGTAAACACCCCTCCCTATACCCTACAATCTCTTACAACTTCCACGCCGCCTTCATGGAAATCAATTGAAGAAAATTATCATAACCCTTTTGTTCATTATAAAATCATGATGAAGATGATGATGATGGCGGGTGTGGTTGTTCTTTAACATTTGGTTTTGATTCTTGAATATTGATTTTTTTTTGTAAAAAAAAGTAAGAAAAATGTGTGTGATTTTGGAAAAAGAGGGTGATGATGATGGTGTGATGTTGGTGTCGCCGAATAATTTTTCTGCTGTTGAAGATAACTGCATTTACAGATCTGGATTACCTCAACCGTCTAATTTCCCCTTTCTTAAATCCCTTAATCTTCGATCCATCATGTTAGTTTTTATTTTCAATTGGGGATTTCTTTCGTTTGATTTTCAAGATTTGTATGTGGGTAATTGTAATTTGATGATTTTTCATATGGGTTTGCAGATATTTGTGCCCTGAGCCTTATCCTGAAGAGAATTTGGAGTTTCTGAGAATTAACAATATCAAGCTTTTCCAGTTTGGTATTGATGGCACTAAGGTACTAACCCTTTTTTCTTCTGTTGTGATTTGAAATTATATGAAATTGGGGTTTTATGAAATTGTTAATTTGGGTTCAAATTGCATAATAGTTGTTTTTGGGTAAAGAAGAGAGATTTAGATTGCATTCATATAATGATTCAAAATATATTACTAATGGAGTTGTTTTTGGTAATTTTTGTGGGCATATTGTTGTTATCTTGATACTATAAAAAATAAGGCTAAGAAAATTGTTTATTTGAATTTTCCAGTGCTACAATCTGTTTTTGCATAAGTATTTCTTGTAAAAATGGAATCTTTTTCCATTCAGGAGCCATCAGCTATGTCTAGCAGTGCTATAACAGAGGCTCTGAAAGTGATTACTGGTAAATAATCTATGCAACTCTACTTTTAAAGGATGTTTAAATCTTGGATATATTTTTCGTTTTGGTTTTTAGATGTCAGGAATCATCCTGTTCTCATCCATTGCAAGCGCGGAAAGGTACATTATCTTCATCTTATTGCTCTGGTGTCTATGCTTATGTTTGTTGGGTGTATATTTCGTTCGCGTCCAGGAGTTTCATTGGTGTTAATTGATGCATAGTCTTTTGTGAATGTTAATGTGCTATTACTGGATGTCGGTGTACCTCTCACGAATTCTTGTGATCTGTATGAAATCTGTTGGTTCATTATGTTGTCTCTCATGTTTATCTTATGAGATTTATCGTCGGATTAACATGTGGATGACAAAGTGAGGATTCATATATGATATGTCCAACTCAACTTGCTTGAGATTCAGGCGAAGCTTGTTGTTGTTGTCTGGCTAATCTACGTAATCGTTATTGTTTTTGTGTGAACTTCAACGTACGCAAACCTTACTACTACTTTGTGAAGGTAGTGATGAGGTTGTTTAAGTTCTTTTGTTTGAATGTCAAGCATCATGTATAGTCGTTCTAGCGTGAACTATGTCTCCCAAATCGTAATACATAGGCTTCATAACTTTCCTTGTTATGATTGTAACACGTTTGTATATTTCTCCCTGCAGCACCGTACTGGTTGCCTTGTTGGGTGCCTGAGGAAATTGCAGAACTGGTGTATGTCTGCTGTGGTGGAGGAGTACAAGCATTATGCTGGCACAAAGTGGAGAGAAACAGATCTCAAGTTTCTGGAGAAATATGACGTTACACGCATTAGGCATTGTCTTGAGAGCATAATCTACAGGTACTATGGGTCAAAGAAGAGGCGTTTGCAGTACAGAGAAGAAAGTCTGCAGAAGCCCCAGATGACTTCAGTTCTATAGAGAGGGGATTTATCCACCTTAAATTTTAGCCTGGATTGGATATATACCCATTCTTCTTTTAGTTCTCTTTAGTCATTCTTCATTGCTTCAGATTCATCTATACACCAATTTGTTTTGGGGATGCCTTCACTTTGCATTAATTCGAAACCAGAAATATTAATTTCTGTGTTAATTTTTGTTCTCTTGTACATTAGTTGTTTTTCACCTTCATATTATAGACGACTGAAAAGATTAAGTTCAAAGGATAAATATTGGATGTAGGTGGAGCGAGCGATAGTTAAGTGACGATTCATATAATAGACCCTAACTCGCTTAGGATTGTGGCATATAGTATAATAGTAGTAATAAGTTCAAAGTTATAGGGTGACCCATAGAAATATGAAATGTAATGACCCTAAATGAATTTATAAAGAGAGAAAGATAAAAGGAAATTGAGTAAGGAAATATCGATAATCATAAGATCAAAATATATGTATTTGTATTTGTATATTTATCGCTTTATACATAAACAAACACAATGTATACATTTGTGTTTGTAGTTTAACACAAACACATTTTATACATTTATGTCTGTATAAAAACGAGATAAGCGAGCGAGACTGCTAGCGAGTTTGCCAGAAAGAGAGGTGAAATATCAACAGTTTACTATGCAGTACAATTGAATTAAACTATAATTATATCATTTATTAATAATTTATTATTATATGCAATTTTTCTTAATTTATTTTTTAAATATATAGATAGTGGATGTAGTTTGATCCATGTGCATGTGACCAAAAAGTTGCAAAGTTGAGTGTTGTACTAGTCATGATACATGAGAGTATGCGACTTTTGCGGGTTTAGTATCGCAGAGTTGTTCTATTTCTCTATAAAAGAAAGGAAAAAAGAAAATATAGTCTCTATTGAATGGGTAACTTACATGTGTATCTATTTAAATAATTTCAAATCAGTTGGATATCTAATTTATTTAAATGATTTATTTAAATGAGTAAAAGACGATAAAAAAATTTATAAATAATTTTAAATGAGTTGGATATCTAAATTATATAAATGAGCAAAAAACGACAAAAAAAATCATATTATACATGTAAAAGTAGATAGTTAAAGGGTAAAAGAGATCCATTTATTAAAAAAAAGAAGGTGATATTAATACATATTTTTTTTGGGTGTAGGTTGAAATAAACCCGACTTCATCACTATATTACTAAAAACAAGAACATGATTACAACTTTAAAATAGTAATTACAAATCTCAAACAACTTAATTATAATGAAAATATTGAATTACGGATAAGTAAATGATAGAGATAAGAATGGAGATGAAATTGATAGACTCTACAAAGAAGATGAGTGGAACAAATAGTTCCTTCACAAATGCACAACATAGATATAACCATATAAACTCTATTCAACCTGGATCTCAAGCAAATCTAGTATTGGACTATGTAATTCTTCGGCCTCTTTTGTGGTTTAGTCCTTGGCCCAATAGCTTGGATGATGATAACTAGGGGTGTACAAAATCAAACCGAAAATCGAACCAAATCGCAAATCGAGTTAAATCGGAAAAAAAAATCCAACTAGTGGTTTGGTTTGACTTGGTTTGGTGTTGAAAAAAAATCCAACTATATATGGGTTGGTTGGTTTCAACTAGAAAAAATCAACCTGAGACCAAACCAACCCCACATTATATATAAAATTTTAAAATTTTATTTTATACGTATAAATACTTACTTTGATATTATTTTTAAATATCTCTTATACTTTTTCATAGTTTTTATCTTTTAATATATTTATTTCATGTTTGGAAGTTAGAATTATTAATGATCTAATAAAGATTATAGTCCATACATGTTGATAATTATAATAAAGTTCAAATAAAAATCAAATTAATACTCTAATGCAAAAATAAAATCAATTCAACACTAAGAATGACAATAATATTGAATATTTGTTTTTTAGTTTTACATAGATTTAGACAATTAAAATACATGATTTAATTTTACTTTCTTTTAATATTTAACCATCTAACTAATACTTACTAAACTTATTTTAGCATGATTTAGTACTTTAAATTATGATCAATTTCATTATGACTTATAAATTTACAATATTTGTTTACGCTATTTTATTATTATTTTTTTGTTAGATATTTTAGTGTCATTAATCATATCATGTTTTTTTTTATTTTCTTGAGAAATAACTTAGATATTCGCATTTTGGTAGGACTAAAGAAATATTTGAAGTAAAAGTAAAATTATATGTTTGTATGAATACCTTATCGAAAAAATCCAAAAATTCAAAAAAATAAAAAAACACGAAAAACACGAAGAAATCCGAAGAAATCCGAAGTTGAAAACCCGAGTTTTATTGGTTTGGTTTGGTTTGGTTTATAAATTTAAAAATTCGACACAAATGATTTGGTTTGATATTTGAAAAACGTGAATCAACCCAGTCATGTACACCCCTAATGATAACCATATAAACTCTATTCAACCTAGATCTCAAGCAAATCTAATATTGGGCTGTCTAATTCTTGGGTCTCTCTGTGGTTTAGCCCTAGGCCGACCATTAGTGTTCGCAACAATACTTTCCGCCTAAAAAAGAATCTTGTCCTCAAAGATCGAGTAAAGCATAAATGATAGTTGTATCTGTTTGACATTGTTAATAGCAAGCAAACAATTCAGAGCAACTTCTTCACAACTATTTCAAGTCATAATAACATAGCAATGAAAATCACATCTTCCACAAATAAGGGCACTGTGGATATATATGAGTTTGCACCAAAAATAATTTGCACCATACTTTGATCGACCAAGCCTATCTACAATGAGCAAATAATATGCATTTACATCGCCTAAGCATATCAACTTTGGAGTTGTATGAAAGACATTTTGAATGGCTAAAATGATGTCTCTTAGTAGATATTTCTCAGTACTTGAGGGTACATATCTGGATTTAAACAAAATTCTAATGATATTATATTTGAAGGAAACATTCAAATATAATTGAATTGCGATACTTTCAATACTTTTTAGCTTCTTCACCAACCATTTCAGTTGGAGTGTCTGATTTCGTCTAAGCAAATACTATGGGGCACTAGTTCATCAACATTTCATCAAACACCTTTACACATCCATTTTGCTTTTCCGTTTAGATTTTTCCTATAGTTTTGAAGCAAAGATGAATTAATTATATTGCTCCAGTTGGACAAGCTATCTTTTGGAGATTTGAGAGGACAATTACGAAAATGAATCAACTTTTTTTCAGTAAAATTGTCACGATTCAATTCACCGGGCCGTGCGGACACCTACTCTAACACCTAAGTAGGAGAACCCTCGATTCCCAATAATTAAAACATGCGAAAGATTAAGAAAACTAACAAGTAAAAGAAATTTTATATAACATTTTTAATAAATCAAGAGTTTAAAACGACTCGAGTTAAGACTTGTTACTCTCCAGAGATCTAGTCATAAACAGGTACAAGAGCTACTAAGAGTACATGACACAACAATATGTAAATGACACAGCTACCACACATGGAAGAAAAGTAGGAGTTGTTGGAGATTATCTTTGTCTTTACCTATTAAAAATCACCGAACCTGCATTCAAACTATGCCCAAAAGGCATAGCAAAAGTAATATCAGCACAACGACACGTATTGGTAGGCATCGTCGGTCAACCCGAATACCCACCGCATAATATAAGAAATCAACTAGTCAAACATGCAATAAGACTAACCGTTCCTCCACCTTTATATTCCCAACCGCCTTAAAGGCTCTAACCATACTCGCTTCGTTCTTGGTCATACCTAGTCATTCTATCCCTTTAAAAGACATTATGGAAATAACTAATACCAACCCGGTCAACACCCATGACAAGCCTACACTTTAGGCCCAACCCCACTTAATTCAAGGGTTAGGTTGGACCGACTTAACAGGACAAACTCATTTTGACACCTCTATCAATTCATCATTGTTGACACCCAATTTTGACCCTCCACGATTTGATTAAATTTTAAAAGCTTCTTAGATCTTAAACAAATGAAAATAATGGATTTTATCTATAAAATAAAAATTAAAAAAAATCTGCCTTTCCCACATCATTTCTCAAACAATTTTCAATTTTCAATAGTCCCACATCGGCATTTTATCCCTTTTGAGGATTTTTAGGTCTCTATATAAACCCACTTCATTCAATATTTTAGGAAGAGGACAAAAAGGAGAAGACAAAAAGAATACTCATAAAATCTTGAGAATTCTCGGTTCCCATAGTTCAAAAATTTTAAAAGTGTTTTGTTGGTTTTTCGAGTTGAAGAGGTGGAGTCGTCTCCTTCAAACTCGTAGTTCCGGTTTGCTGCCCATAACCAGGTATTTTTTTTTTTTGCTTAGCCTTGTTTTATTTAATTCCTAGCTCTTTTATGTTTTTTTTTTGTTTATTATATATGCTTAGCTTTGTTTTAGTAGTCATGTGTTAGACTTTGGTTTGATTTTTTAGTAGTTAATAATGTCTATTTTATTCCTACTGTTTTACTTATTTTCCGAGATGTTTTTCCAATAATCTCCCAATTTCATGTCTTTGTTTCTTCATGTTTCACTCATGTGTTTCTTGACTAAAATGTAGGCTGTTTAGTTAGTAATAAATTAGGATTTATTGAGTTAGTTTTTCTTTATATATATATATCCGATTATAGCCTTGAACATAGGAATTGTTTTTTTTTTTTTGTATAAATCGTGTTGGTGTTGCTGAATGCAGTCTCTGTTTTCCAAAATTAATTCTTATTTTTGGTCTGTCTATATTGTTGGAAGTCGAATAATGATAGTAGCATTGATAGATTTTTCTTTCAAATTTTCTTTACTTGTATCCCTTTAAAAATCTTGGTTGATAGACAAATATTTATTTATGTGGCTTGAAGTTAATCCATGTTGTTAATCTCTTATAGTTGAAGTTGTGTAGCGATTAATGGAAACATTTATGTGGCCAAGTGATCTCTTTCTTGTTTGGTCTCTCTCTATTGATGAGGTCAAATATGTAGTTAAGACTTGTTGTTCATACATGCTCTTTAAATTTATTTGTTACTAATCCCTTCTCTCTTCTTTGAATTTTACATGAACTATTTTATTCGAGTCCATCCGGACTCCCTTCTCTTGCATTATTCCTCTTCTTGAGTCAACTTTCTTCGGAGTCGCAAAAAGGGAGTTACGTTATTGGGTTTAAAAACCCAAAAAATGCAGCAGCAGCAGCAGCCTTAAAAGGCCGAAACTGAGGAGCAAAAATGGGGGTTAAAACCCGCAATTAGAAGCAGCTGCAGTAGCCTTGTAAAGGCCGAAAGTTGATGGTTTTGGACCCTTAAATGTGCACTAAGTGCAGCAGATTTGTAGCAGCTTAAAAGGGCCAGAAGAGTAGCATTTCTTGGACTTACGAAGTCTGAAAATAGCACAGCAGGAACGGAAAGTATTTTGGGCCAAAAGGCCTAAAATCAAAGCGGCAAAAGGCATTATTTTCAGCCCCGAAGTGACCACTTATGGGCTGAAAGTTTCTTAGTTATCTTATTTATTGTTTATGTTTATCTACTTTGTTATTTTTGTGGCTGTTGATTTTTCTTTAAACTTAGATGAATCCTTTGGAGGTTTTTCGAACGGCTATTCCATTTCTTTACTTGTTTACTTTAAGTTTTTCGAAGCTTTTTTTTTTAGTTGGATGATTTAAGCCAATGAGAATAACTTGAGAACCCTTTATGTTCTTTCATAGTTATTGGAAAGCTTTGTATCCATGTTTATGAATTTGAACTAACTATATAGTTCAAGTTTTACTTTTTGAAAAAAAATAAAATTGTCAAGTTCCTTAAAATAAATTAGTTGCTTTTATTTTAATTTAGAGCTTTGTATGAATGACTTGAGGATTGTTAATATCCTTTCATAGTTGTTTCAAACAAGGCCTTTAAATTCACGTTTATGTGTTGAGGCATTTGTGTGGTTCAAAATATGACTATGGACAAGAATTTGAGATAAATCTTAAGATTTTTAGAAGTATCAAAATACTTTTATATGAGTATCAACCAAGATTTTTATAATTAACTTTCTTTTATAGATAAAATTAGCCAAATTTTTAAATCCGTCGGTCAACCGCGTGTTAGCGGATTTCCTAAGGTGCCTAAACCCTTCCTTAGAGAATTATTTGAACCCTTACCCAAAACTCTGGTTTATTTAAACGTTTTCTTTTAAAAAATTTCTATTTTTTAAAAATGGTTTTCTTAATTTTTCCTAAAAGATTAAGTGGCGACTTCCCATATTATAATTGTTTTCAAAACCTTTAACAAAATTTGCCGAAGTTGCGAAATCGGCTTCGAAACCTTCAGTTTTCGAAATCGGGTCGTAACAAATATTAAGTCCAAAAAGGCCCAAGTTAAAAGGACAAGCAGGTGGGGCACCTACTTGACATTATATGGCCCAAAATTGGTCAAGAGTGTCGGCCATAACACCTCCTTTTTCAAAGGATAAGGATCAAGTCTTATTCTCCATTTTGAACTTGCAAAAGTTTCAGATTTCCTAAGTTCTTTCTTGGTCTCTCTTGGCTTCAATTAGCAGCCCTAAGACACCTTAGAGTTCTTGAGTGCTGTCTAATTTTTCAAGTAAGAGTTTGAAGGAGAGTTTGAATTCTTGAAGTACAAGTGTAGAGGATAAATTTTCAGAATTAAGGTAAGACTTCAACCCATTTGTTTTCCTCTCTTTGATAATGTTTGGAGTGGAGAATTTTGTATATGTTTATCAAGAATTCATGGATTGTGATAAATCTTTGAGTCAATATTCTCCTATTATGCTGAAAGATTTGAGATTGATAGTGGCTGCCTTATGAATATTGTTGTTGAGGGCTGTTTGGGTAGCTTGGGAGATGATGTATGAAGTTGTATTAATGTGTAGAGGAAGGGTGTGGTGGTTCACCATTTATGTAAGGGTTGTTTGGGCCTGATTTCCATCAAATATTTTAGCTACTGTTTTGGAGGACCTTATTGTGATTAGCTGCTGATGTTAGCTTAATCATGACTTATGTTGTAGATTAGCACCCAATAAGGAAGGCTGAATCGTGATAGTGGTATTGGTCAGAAAAATAAGGTATGTAAGGCTATTCGATTTTATATCCTTTTGGCATGAAATCTGCCATCTGCAATTAATATCAATGAAGTGATTCCCATAAGTTCTATTTCTAGAAAAGGAAGCATATTGGCAGCGTACTATCTCCAAATAGCTAACAATATTTCTTTTCCCATTCTAAGCACATGGAACTACTTCATTATATGTTCACTACTCTATACTTGTGTAATTTCCCCTTGTGCTGTTATAGAAATGGTATTTGCAAAAGAAAGTTTGATGAATCCTTCTCCTAAGCCAATTGAAGTCAATTGTGCCATTAAGGTCTTAAAGTAAGGTGTTGATGTTTCATAGCTCCTTATGTCATTGTTACTGCCTCAAAGTATTGTTTTCATGTATTCCACTACTGTTCCGTAATTTCATATCTCCAAGATGATTATGACCACCAAATCAACATCTCAAAGTGTTATGATTATCCAAAATAACGTCTCAAAAGAGTTATGAACTGATTAACTATAATCTCAAAGATTAAGAATCTAAGTGAAGAAATCTATATAATTAAGGGTGGCAGCTCAGGGGCGAAAGCCTAGCATGGGCCGATCCCTATTGGTATAGAAGGGTGGCAGCTCAGGGGCGAAAGCCTAGCATGGGCCGATCCCAAGTTGTGTAATTATGAGGACCGCATCCCAGGGGTTAATACGCCTAGCATGGGTCATCCTCTTCTACCACTGATCAGCTGGTCACTTGTATCACATGCCCAACAAAGATTATAACATACAACAAGGTAAAGAAAAGAATGTAGCTTACTTGACCCATAAGAGTAAGCAAAGGTGGTCTTCTCTACTAATCTATGCACCCTTTTGTTGCTACTTGATTTCATTTGAGCCTTGTATTACATATACTATTTGCCTTTCATATTCAGTACATTTTTCGTACTGACGTCCCGTATTGGGGACGCTGC
>CM040621.1:79449270-79480809 GCA_022817965.1 Solanum lycopersicoides | reverse complement strand
ATTTCATGCTGCAGGCTCAGGTACTCCAGCTAGTAGACCTCCTCAGTAGGAGCACTCAAAATTCTGCTACTTTTGGTGAGCTCCAAGTGATTCGGAGATTTATTAAGTCCTTGTTAAATTCGTTTGGTATTGTATCATAGTTAAGGGTAAGGCGGGGTCTGTCCCGACCTACTCTAGTCTTCTATATTTTAGAGGCTTTGTAGACGTATGTACATGGTTCAGTTGTGTCTTAAGGAGTTGTGGTCTAAACGGTCAAGTCTTGTATATAACTTTGGACCTACTTACGTTGGTTTATATCGCTGCATCCAAAATAACTCGTCTCAATTGTTATAGTATATGCTCAGTAGAATCAGGTTGCAGGTTGGTTCTCTCGGCCTTTAGGGCATCGGGTGCCTGTCCGTCTTAATGGGTTTTGAGGCGTGACAAAAGTGGTATCAGAGCAGGTCATCCTAGGGAGTCTACAAAGCCGTGTCTGTGTAGAGTCTTGCTTATGGATGTGTTGTGCACCACATTTATAAACAAGAGGCTACGGGACATATAGGAGTTGTCTCATTTCTTTCATTTCTTAGATCGTGCGATAGAACCAGTGCTGTAGGTGAATCATATCTAATTCCTCAATTGTTTTATTATAGCAAAGATGCCGATTACGAGAATGAGTAAAAGTACTGGTAAACGAGTAGATGTGGCTGCCCAAGAGGGACCAGCCAACCACCACCAAGTCAAGCTGTTCAAAGTGGGGCTCAAGATGACTCTATCGCAGACTTCCTCGACGCCTCCATTTCCTGAAGAACTAAGGAGAGAAGATGAACCTCAGGAAACCCCTATTAATGCTACCGAGCAAGATTTGAGGAATGCAGTCCAATTATTGACTCGTATAGTTGCTGGTCATGGCCAAAGGCAAGAAGGTCCAATTGCAAGTACTAGTGGTGTAGTTAGATCAGCTGGAACACGCGATACGTGATTTTCTTAACTTGGACCCTCCATCATTTACCGGGTCAGATCCTAATGAGATCCCCAAGACTTTATAGATCAAATCCAACGCACTTTGATATTATGCATGTAAGTGGTAAAGAAGCACTTGAGCTAGCTGCATACAGATTAAAGGGTGTGGCTATATTTGTGGTATGAAACTGGAAGCAATCTAGGGAACAAATGCACCTTCAGCTATGTGGAAAGAGTTCAAAAAGGCATCCCTTGATCATTATCTGCCATTGGAGATCCGAGAGGCCCGTGCGGATCAGTTCTTAATCCTCCACCAAGGAAATATGAGTGTGAGGGGTATAGTCTCAAATTTAATTCCTTGGCCAGGTATGCTCCTAATTGTAGTAGCTACTATGGAGGATAGAGTTCATCGTTTTGTGGATAGATTAGATTCATATCTGGTTAGAGACTGGACAATTGCTTCATTAAATAAAGATATGGATATAGCAAGGATGCAGGCTTTTTGCACAAAAATTGAGGATCAAAAGGCAAAGAAGAAGAACAAAGAGTTGGAAACAGGGCATTCAAGAGGGCCAGATCCATGGGGCAGTTACACATCCCAAGGTGAGTTTAGCGCTCGGTTTCTCTAACAGACCACCTAGGCCATCAGCTTTCTACTCTACAGCTAGTGCTCCACCACGGTCCAAGGGTTAGGGGCAATCAGTTTGGGCAAAGAAGTGAAAGTCAAGGCAGTCATCAAGAGCAAGGAAGTACGAGCCAATCAAGGCCTCCACGACAGCCTTGAAACAGTGTGGGAGGAATCATCTAGGTGCATGCAGGTTTGGACGGATGGTTTTGTTTTTGGTGGCACACCAGGGCATATGATGAGAACTTCCTCATAGGGGAGTGGGTGGCGCTTGTTCAACCAACTAGATCAGTTGTTGCGTCGAACTCATCAACCCCTTCTTTAGGTAGGGACTACATATGCCTACAGGTCGTGCGTAGAGGAGCTAGGGAGCAGCTAGTTCCAGTGGACGGTCAGAATCGCACATATGCACTAGGGGATCGACAAAATTTAGAAGCCTCACCGATGTGGTTACAGGTACATTGTCCATCTTTTCATATATTGTATACTGCATTAAATCGATCCGGGGTCTACACTATCATATGTTACACCTGGTTGCTGGAAAGTTCAAAAAGAACACCAGAATTATTAGCCGAAGCCATTTGAAGTGTCTACATCCGATTGGTTGAATCCATTATAGCTAGGAGGAGTTTATCTAATTGCATTGTAACTGTTGTGATCGCGATACATTGGCTGGACCTTGTTGAGCTAGACATGGTAGATTTTGATTTATGTTATAATGGGTATGATTGGTAGCTTCTTTGTTATGCCACGTAGAATGCCGAACTAAGATAGTGCATTTCCAGTTTCCAAAAGAGGCAGTCTCGATATGGAAAGGTAATATTGAGGATGCCAAGAGGTAAATTCATTTCTTATCTTAGGCAAAGAAGATGATTTCCAAAAGGTACATATGCCATCTGGAGATAGAGTGAAAAATGTAGATGCAGAGCTACCAAACCCTTCAATCCATTATCCGGTGGTAAATGAATCTCCAGATGTGCTTTCCTGAAGATCTTCCAGTGTTGCCTCCAGAACGAGAAGTAGAGTTCGGTAATTGATGTTCTTTTAGATACTCAACCATCTTCAATTCCTCCGTTAGAATGCTCGCGGCAGAATTACGGGAGTTGAAGGAGCAGTTTAAAAGACTTGTTACAAAAAGGATTCAATAAGGCCCGTGTGCCCCATGGGAGCACAGGTTTTATTATTGTTTAGTGGCAAAAAAAGATGGCTATTAAGAATGTGTATCGACTACCGGCAGTTTGAATAAAGGTAACAATTAAGAACAAATAATCCCCTCCCTAAATTGATGATCTGTTTGATCAATTACAAGGTGCTAGGTGTTTCAAGATCGACCTTGACGTCAGGTTATCACCAAGTGAGGGTTCAAGGACAAAGATATACCCAAGAACAGCCTTTCCCGAAAAACACGGTATGGTACATTTGAGTGCTTAGTCATGTCATTCGCGCTAACAAATGCACCAGCAACTTGTTATGGATTGATGAATAGGGTGTGTCAAACCATTCTTAGATGTGTTTATGATTAGTGTTCATAGATGACATTTTGGTTATCAAGATCGGAAGAGGATCATGGCTAATCACTTTGCGGCAGGTTTACAAATTCTCCGTGATCGTAAATTTATGCAAAGTTCTCTAAATGTGAGTCTGTTGAAATATGTGGCATTTACTAGGTCATATCGTATCCGAGGAAGGAATAGGCGTTGTAACCGAAAATAGAAGCGTGAAAAGATGGCCAATACCTACAACGCTACGGAGATCCGTAGTTTTCTTGGATTGGCAGGTTATTACAGAAGTTTGTTGAAGGATTCTTCTTCATGGCTGCACCCTTAATCAAAGACTAACACACAAAGGAACCAAGTTTCAGGGAGCGATGTGTGAAAGAAGCTATCCAAGAACTGAAGAGTAAATTAACTTCTACACCTGTGTTAAGGTACTTCCAGAAGGTACAGCTAGCATATGTAGTGTACTGTGATACTCTGGGAGTGGGCTTAGGTTGTGTATTGATGGCAGCATGGTATAAAGTTTATAGCTTATGGATCAAGGCAACTTGCGGCCACATGAGAAAAATTATCCAACCCATTGATCTAGAGCTAGCAGCAGTTGTGTTCGCTTTGAAGATATTGCGCGCCACTACTTGTATGGAGTTCATGTTGACATATACACTGATCACAAAAGCTTGCTAATTATTATTTTTAAGCAAAAATCTTAAATCTGAGGCCAGCAAGGTGGCTGGAGCTATTAAAGATTATGACATTAACATCTTATATCATCCCGGTAAAGCTAATGTAGTAGCTGAATGCTTTAAGCCGTAAAATAATGGCAAGCACTATGGTAAGTATGTGGAAAAAAGGAATGACTTAAAGATCTGTCCCAACTAGCAAACTTGGGTGTTCGCCTTCTTGAAATCTCCCAGACGAAGGGGTTATTGTGCAAAATTGCGGCAGAATCCTCGTTAATAGTGGAAGTGAAGAAAGCAGTACACTGATACAATCTTTTACAACTTTAAAGAGAATTACTACATGGTAGACAAAGGCGTTGAGCTTAAGCAAGACGGAGTACTTCAATGTCAAAAACAGCATTGTGTGTACCTAATAAGATGAACTAAGAAAAAAGATCATATGAAGCACATAATTCAAGGTACTCTGTTCATCCGGGGTCAACTAAAATGTATCATGACTCGACAGAAATGTATTTGGTGGGGGAACATGAAGAAGAACATTGCAGAAGTCGTGCTCAAGTGTCCAAACTGTCAACAGGTAAAAGTAGAACACCAAAAGGCCCGGAGTTACATGCAGCGTATTAGAACTTCCAATTTGGAAATGGACTATGTCAACATGGATTTCATAACTGGTTTGCTCGCTCACTCCGGAAATTGACATCCATATGGGTAATAGTTGATAGGACTTACCAAAGCAGCACACTTTTGCCGGTGAAGACTACCTATACAGCTGAAGAGTATGCGAGGTGTAACATTAAGAGATAGTTCGACTACATGGAGGCCAATCTCTATAATATCTGATAGAGGAGCTCAATTCACAGCAAATTTTGGAAGTCATTTCAAAAAGAGTTTGGAACACAAGTGAATTTAAGTACAGCCTTTCATCCTCAAACGGATGGTCAGGCAGAATGTACGATTCAGACACTCGAGGATATGCTGCGAGCTTGTTATATTAGATTCAAGGGTAGCTGGGATGATCACCTACCACTTATTGAATTCTTAAACAATAGCTATCATTCGAGCATTAAAATGACCTTATGAAACTTTATATGGTCGAAAGTGTAGATCACCAATTGGCTGGTTCGAAATGGGTGAAACTTCCTTATTTGGGCCAGATCTGTTCATCAAGCTATGGAAAAGTCAAGTGATACAGCAGCGGCTAGAAACAGCTCAAAGTCGACATAAATCATATGCAATATTAGAGGAGAGGACTAGAATTTTCTATAGGGGATTGGGTGTTCTTGAAGGTGTCTCCGATGAAAGGGGTAATGAGGTTTGTAAAAAGGGAAAGCTGAGTCCACGCTATATAGGGGCCATATAAGATTATTCCAAAAATTTGCCAAGTAGCCTATGAGTTAGAGCTACCACAATAGCTTTCATCAGTTCATCCGGTGTCCATGTCTCAATGCTACGGAAATGCGTAGTGACCATTCGTATTACTCCTACTGAAGACGTACAGGTTACAGGAGATCTCACTTATGAAGAAGTACCATTGCTATTCTGGATCGACAAGTTAGGAAGTTAAGAAATAAAGAAGTAGCTTTCTGTAAAAAGTTTTATGGAGAAACCAACAAGCTAAGAAGAAGTTACATGGGAAGCAGAAGAAGCAATGAAATTGAAGTATCCTCACCTCTTCACACTGGTGGGAATGATCAAAATGTTAGTGGAGGCATTGACAAGTAAGTATAAGTCTATATTTCAATGTGATTAATAGTAGTACAACTTGGCTTGAACTTGTTTAGGCCGGACAACCATGCTACATTCGAGGACGAATGTTCCAAGGGGGAAGGATGTAACTGCCTGTATTTTTGTATGTGGTAGTTCTATTCATGTATACTTGACATGAGACTGTATAGTGTAGGACGGGATCATGTTTCTTATGTGATTAGTGTTGGTTTAAACTAGCTTGGAAGGTGATGTAATGCCTTGCACGTTTAGCATATGAATTGCAAGTTAACTCCGATGTAAGTTATTTAAGTAATTATAGTTAAGATGGTAATTGAGCTAGCAGCTGCATCACCTACTTGATCTATATTATAGTTAAAGGGCCCAAGTTTGATGACCAGATTTAGGTTATATTTAGGGGCTCATTTGAAGCCCAAACCTATTAAAGAAAATGTGAATGAAAGAAGGCCCAGCAGCCAAATCTGCCAATTGGCCCATTACGGATAAAGCCCAAGTGAAACTAGGTAAGTGCATGACCTCCTAAGATTTGTTTTACCATGTTGCTCCCATAATGCTCTATTAATGCATTACGGAGTTCAAAATGATAATTTTTGTCTATTTTTTTATGTATATAGCTAAAAATGTTTGATTAGCAATTTCATCTTTGTATCCAATTATTCCGCTTACTATTTACTTCTCTATTTCCATTTTGAACTATTGCAAAAGGTATTTTCATGCTCATTAAAAAGTGTGAGTTTAATAATTTATTACTATAACATAAAACTAGGATTGTTTGAATTATCATGTAGATTTGTGTCCTTCATAGTGAAAAAATAATTATAATTTTAAATTAAATATTTAAAAGTGAATATTTTTTAAAAAATTTAATTTTTTAATTTCGTGATGAAAATGGTATTCTTATTTCATAGTATGTTTTTTAGATGTTATGATACTTAGATAATAATTCAACTATAAAAACTTAATTAATAATCTCATTATATATAAACAATATTAAAATAATTTGAAATTACATATTTTAAGTGACGATTTTTGAGAAAAAAATAGAAAATTATTAATTTGGATGAAATAGTAACTAGTCAATAAGTATGTTTTTGATTATATATTATATTAAACAATTAATTATAAATAATAAGACTTAATTAATATAAATAAAATAATATTAAATAATTAAAAAGTGAATAGAGAGTAAAATGAAGGGGTTGGAGAGCCCATTCCTTATTTTACTGTCGAAGTATAGAGAATAGAGAGTTAAAAGAGGTGGTTGGAGATGGTCTTAGCATAACCATTTATTAGCAAAGCATAAAAATGCGAAATTTAAAACTTTTTAAACAATCAATGTCAAACTCTTTCATAATAGAAAATAGAATGTCTAGACGTCGTCTCATCAACCATCTAAGTACAACATAAAAGTCTCAAATAGGGACCTTAGCCCTTTATTAATAAAAGTGTGTATCACAATAGAGGAGTACATAAGTAGTCTCTTACAAAAAAAAGGCATAAGTGACATCATATTTGTCCTCGAAACTCTGAGGACATACGAGAGTCTTGGAGAATACAGTCCCAAGTCCTTACTTATCCACAATAAAGACCTATTAGCCGGCGAACCTACACTTAGTAGAAAAATGGAGGAAAATATGGTTTGACACAATTAATTGTACTAAGTATGAAATTCATGCATTGAAACCATTAAAATATGCATAAAGGGGGCCTTTAGTTGAAAACATGCTATTTAGCCGTGTGGGCCAATTGGTTCCATAGCTAAGGTCTTACGGAACGGACGCCCATAAAATATTTTTACAAAAAAACGTATAGAATTATAGGATCCACCAAAAAGATACGTGAACTATAGCACAACATGAAATCGACAGAATGAGAGGGGGGAGTGAGGGTTTGCTTCGGTGCATCCGTTTAGACTTGAAAATAGTGTGCATCTTTGGCGTATAGATAAAATAAGTTATGGACCATAGGTATGGTGCATTAACGCGCATAATTGACGATGATACAATTTTGAAAGAAAAACGTATAGGATTCTGCTAGGCTGATGAAGGGACTTATCACCAAAATTTAAGATGGTAACACCGAACACAGTAGAATCGACCTATGGCAGGTTACTTTTACACCTGTTCTTTGGAGTTTCGTTTGACCTTTGAAAATGGATTGTATTCTAGTGCTTGTGGCCAATAGGTCGATCATTACTTCTAAGTCGTTAACCGACGTCCATAAAATGATGTGGCTTGGCAACTAAGGTAATTTTATAGTGCGGATTCACGGACAAACATCAATGGACTATAGGCACATAAAAAATCAAGGGACTAAATATGGGGGGTGTTCTTCGCTTCGGGGCTGATTGACCTTGAAATATCGTTTTAGCGTGTGGGCCAACTGGATCATAGCTAATGGTTTAGTACTAGAGAATGTCCATGAAAACTTTGGTAAAAATTAATCAAGGAAATTTCGGAATCAAACATCTACCCAAAAGCATGATGTGAATTCATAGCCACGAAAATTGAGGACAAAATGGGGGGGGTTGAACGGGTAAGTGTCCGTGCGGCATATAATTTACCTGGTTAAAATATAATTAGTTTTTTATCGTGATGCGAAAAAAATTGGGTCCATAGTAGCTAAAACGGTTTTGAAGCGACCGATCCTATGAAGAAACTTTATCGAAAAAACGTCCAAGAAGTTTTCTCGGTAACAAGCAAAAAGTATGTTGTGAACTTTTCATACCACTACGGAAAAGTGTAGGGCACAAAATTGAATATTTTCGGGGACTGTGCCATGCTGTCGTTGGTCGTTCGCTTTGACCTCTGATAATAGGTACATGTTTGTTCGTATTGGTCATCTCCGAGGCAGACTGTGTAGCTGTGGCGGGGGCAGAGGCTTCTGCGGACCCGGAGGCTTCCTCTGACCACGAAACTCCTAAGGAGCCAGATGCTCCTTCGTCTTGGGCAGCTGACCCAGAAGGTGTGCCGGTCAGTGTGCGCTCCTCATCAGACTGGGAGGCAGTGACTACGCCGGGCGCCACCTTCTTGGGCGTGACTCTCGGTACACGTGAGCTCGGTGCGTAGCAGTGCCTGGGGGCACGTACTCGGATCATGCTCATCATCAGAGCCTATCACCAATCGGGCAGACGGGGCGACAGATTTAGAACGCCCACGTGCGTAAACGCGATCTTGTTTAGGTGCCATGAGAGGTAGTACCTGTAACGAATCATCATTAGTACTAGAAGGATAAACATGACAAGAAAAAAATGAGACAATAATACACAAAATTCAAACCAGTGATAACAGCTCTGAAGTAGCAGTAAGGCACGACGGACCTGGTGACGGCCCGTCGTGCGTATGACGGACCGTCCTGCGTCCGTCATGTAATACTTAGCAATATAGAGTATCAGAAGGAAGGTCTCTGACTGATACGACGGTTGTTCAGGACGGGCCGTCGTGGGTATGACGGTCCGTCACATGTGTCCGTCAGTGGACACTTAGAAAAAGTGTGAGACCCTTAGGACAGGGGTCTCTGACCGTCACGACGGTTGTGCAGGACGGACCGTCGTGGGTATGACGGTCCGTCACATGTGTCCGTCAGTGGACACTTAGAAAAAGTGTGAGACCCTTAGGACAGGGGTCTCTGACCGTCACGGTTGCAGGACGGACCGTCGTGGGTATGACGGTCCGTCAGTGGACACTTAGAAAAAGTGTGGAGACCCTTAGGACAGGGGTCTCTGACCGTCACGACGGTTGTGCAGGACGGACCGTCGTGGGTATGACGGTCCGTCACATGTGTCCGTCAGTGGACACTTAGAAAAAGTGTGAGACCCTTAGGACAGGGGTCTCTGACCGTCACGACGGTTGTGCAGGACGGACCGTCGTGGGTATGACGGTCCGTCACATGTGTCCGTCAGTGGACACTTAGAAAAAGTGTTGAGACCCTTAGGACAGGGGTCTCTGACCGTCACGACGGTTGTGCAGGACGGACCGTCGTGGGTACGACGGTCCGTCATCGGGTTTCGTGCTGTCATTCAGAGACAGAACTGGGGATGCCACATTCACCCCATGTGATTCAAACCAAAGACCCAACATTTCTCTAACGCTCTTTAACCTAAATACCTATCAAATTTACAAGTTTTAAAGCCCTAATTTCTCTAGTTTTATCCAGGCATTTGTGGAATTAATAACCTAGGTTGACAATATATATCAAAGAGCAAAGACCCATATGCTAATAGTAAAGAAAAACAAAACAAGTAAATGGGTAGAGTTTCAGAAACACATACCTTGGAAGAGGAGAAAACAATACGAAAGTGATGGCACCCAACAGAAGACTGAGAAGCACAGCAGCAGACTCCGACCAAGAAGGGAGATTTGGATGGAAAATGGGAGAATGTGGGGAATTTGGGAAGAGAAAGAAGTTGAAAGGGGAGGAAATGGGGAAAGAGGGAAAGAAAACTGTTAATGAAGGGGTGGGGGTTTAAAACGTTTAAAAACTTTTGAAATTCTTAGCCGGGTCGGGTCGGGTAGCCGGGTAATGAAGTGACGAAACCCCGATGACGGTCCGTCGCATATGTGACGGTCCGTCATAGGTTCCGTCGCATGTGCCCTAATTCTTAAAAAACTAAAGAGCGTACCTGGCACGACGGAGTCATGCGACGGTCCGTCACAGGCGTGACGGTCCGTCGATGTATCCGTCAGTGAATGTGGCAGAGTAATTTTCTGCAGAACTTCCTGGAGATGTGCTACCTGAAAATTTACAACCCATTAATAGAAAATGCTACCGTTACTGGAAAGAAAAACTATAAAGTGGTTAGATGATAAATATTGGGTTGCCTCCCAACCAGCGCCTGATTTAACGTCGCGGCACGACTGAGGACACTCGATTACTCAGACTTCATCAAGATGATATGCCTCAATCACCTCATTCGCCGATTCCGCATGACCTATATAGATTTTTAGACGTTGTCCGTTCACCTTAAACCGCACACCTTCCTTGTTTCCAACTCAACCGCTCCATGAGGGAATAATTGGGTGATCAAGTAAGGGCCAGTCCATTTGGACTTGAGCTTGCCCGGAAATAAGCGCAATCTAGAGTTGAATAAAAGAACCGAATCCCCAATCATAAACTCTCGTTTCTCGATTTTTAGGTCATGGTACTTCTTCATCTTTTCTTTGTAGAGGGCTGAGCTTTCATAAGCCTTTAGTCGAAATTCATCAAGTTCATTTAACCCATTTAACCGTTGTTCTGCAGCTTCGTTCCAGTCCATTTTTAGCTTCTTCATAGCCCACATGGCTTTATGCTCTAATTCAACCGGAAGATGACATGCTTTCCCATATACTAGTTGGTATGGGGACATACCTATGGGAGTCTTATACGCTGTCCGGTAAGCCCAAAGAGCATCATCAAGCCTCCTTGACCAATCTGTTCTACTAGCGTTCACTGTTTTTGACAAAATCTGTTTGATCTCCCTATTTGATACTTCAACTTGCCCACTAGTTTGAGGATGGTAAGGAGTGGCCACATTATGGCGAACCCCATATTTCTCCAATAATCCCTTGAACAATTTGTTGCAAAAGTGGGATCCCCCATCACTAATAATTGCCCGTGGGGTACCAAATCGAGAGAATATATTCTTTTTCAAGAATGCAGTGACACTCTTCCCCTCATTGTTCGCGAGGGCGATGGCTTCCACCCACTTAGATACATAATCAACTGCTACTAAAATATACTTCATTCCATGAGAACTCACAAACGGACCCATAAAGTCAATACCCCAAACATCAAATAACTCAATTACAAGAATGGGGTTTAGAGGGAGCTCTTGCTTTCTTGAAATGCCGCCATCTCTTTGGCATCTATCACATGCTTTGGCGAACTCGTGAGCATCTTGATGAATAGTTGGCCAATAGTAACCACATTGTAAGATCTTATGAGCAGTCCGGACACCACTATGATGTCCACCAAAGGGTGAGGAATGGCATGCCTCTAAAACACTCAACATCTCAACTTCTGGCACACAACGCCGAATAAGCCCATCAGCACAGCTCCTGTATAAGTATGGTTCATCCCAAAAGAACTTCTTCACATCGTACATGAACTTTTTCCTTTGATGAAAAGACAAGTCCGATGGAACAATATCACTAGCTAAGTAGTTCGCAAAATCTGCGAACCATGGAATCAAGTCTTGTGAGGCAGCCAATACATGCTCATCGGGGAACGTGTCATCAATATCAGTCTTATCCCCCAACTCTCTCATAGCTTCATCTTCTAAACGGGACAAGTGATCAGCAACTTGATTTTCGGTCCCTTTTCTATCCCTTACCTCAAAGTCAAATTCTTGCAGTAGTAATACCCAACGAATTAACCTCGGTTTCGCATCCTTCTTTGACATCAAATATCTCAGGGCTGAATGGTCAGTATGCACTATAACTCTAGTACCTAGCAAATAGGAGCGAAATTTTTCAAAAGCAAATACTACTGCAAGGAGCTCTTGTTCAGTTACTGTATAGTTCTTCTGAGCTTCATTGAGGGCTTTACTAGCATAGTAAATGGGATGAAGGATTTTGTCCCTTCTTTGTCCTAATACCACACCAAGGGCAACCCCACTCGCATCACACATCACCTCAAATGGACTGATCCAATCCGGAGAAATAATGATAGGTGTTGATACCAATTTTTCTTTTAGATCGCCGAATGCTTTAAGACAGGATTCATCAAAATAAAATTTACAATCTTTCTCCAGCAGTTTGCACAATGGATGTGCAATTTTTGAGAAATCTTTGATGAATCTCCTGTAAAAACCTGCATGCCCAAGAAAGCTTCTCACACCTTTTACAGAGATAGGTGGAGGAAGTCTCTCTATCACCTCGACTTTGGCTCGATCAACTTCTATGCCCTTTTCTGAAATACGATGGCCCAAAACAATACCTTCTTTGACCATGAAGTGGCATTTTTCCCAATTGAGTACTAAATTGCAGTCTTCACATCTCTTAAGAACCTCAGATAAATGGCTCAAACATCGCTCGAATGATTCACCAACCACAGAAAAATCATCCATAAAAACCTCAATAGTATCTTCTACCATGTCGGAGAATATTGACATCATACATCTCTGAAATGTGGCGGGTGCATTGCACAACCCAAACGGCATTCTCTTGAACGCAAAGGTCCCATATGGACAAGTAAAAGTGGTCTTCTCTTGATCTTCTGGTGCAATAGAAATCTGATTATACCCTGAATAACCATCAAGAAAACAGTACCACCCTTTTCCAGCGAGTCTATCCAACATCTGATCCATGAAGGGCATGGGAAAATGGTCCTTTTCGGTCCATGCATTTAATTTCCGGTAATCCATACACACCCTCCATCCAGTCACCGGCCTCATTGGAACAAGTTCATTTTTTTCATTGGGGACCACAGTCATTCCCCCTTTCTTAGGTACACACTGAACAGGGCATACCCAACTACTATCGGTGATCGGATATATTACTCCAGCGTCCAACCATTTTATGATTTCCTTCTTCACGACCTCTTGCATAGGTGGATTTAAGCGTCTCTGGTGCTCAATACTTGGCTTATGATCGGGCATGAGTTGGATTTTATGAGAACAAATACCAGGAGGGATCCCAATAATGTCCGCAATGGTCCACCCAATAGCTCTTTTGAACCTTTTTAGCACTTTCACCAAACTCTCAACTTGTTGTTCATTCAGGTCTGATGCAATGATTACCGGCAATGTGTCACCGTTTCCTAAGAATTCATACCTGAGATGAGGTGGGAGAGCTTTTAGTTCTAACTTTGGAGCCTCCTCTATAGATGGTTTAGCGGGTGGAGACTCGCGATTCTTCATGTCTAGCTCATATTTCTTCGGTTTAAACCGAACATTACCACGATCAAGAGCAACGACTAATGACCCATATTCTTCAATGCATTCATTATCAAAATTCATTATCACTGCCGCCAGTGCTTCTACACCTAGACGTTCTTCTATTTGTGTCTCGGGTGATTCACCAACTTTGTAGGATATTGCAGATACCGATTGGAGCTCACCACTCTGCCGCATGGACCTACAAATGTTGAAAGTCACTTCTTCATTGTTCAATCGAAATTTCATCTGCCCCTTTTCCATATCAACTAAGGCTCTACCCGTAGCAAGGAATGGCCTCCCAAGAATAATAGGCACCTCAAAATCGACTTCACAATCAAGAATAACAAAATCTGCCGGAAATATGAACGACTCCACTTTTACTAGCACATCATGGAGTATCCCTATAGGCCTTTTTACTGTTCGATCGGCCATCAGTAGCCGCATCGCAGTGGGCTTTGGGTCACCCAAACCCAACTTCTTGTAAATCGAGAGGGGCATGAGATTTATGCTTGCCCCCAGATCACATAATGCTTTCGCAAAATGTAATAACCCGATTGTACAAGGAATAGTGAATGCACCCGGATCTTCTTTCTTTTGCACTAAAGACCTTGTAGCAATAGCACTACAATGCTGCATTCTGTCATCATCCTCAAAAGTGACCGATCTTTTCTTTGTAACCAAATCTTTCATAAACTTGGCATAACCGGGCATTTGTTCAAGAGCTTTTACCAAAGGGACATTGATAGAAAGTTGCTTCAACATTGTTATAAAACGCCGATATTTACCATCCTCGGTCTTTTTCACTAATCTTTGAGGAAAGGGGGGGTGGTCTAGGCATGGGAGTTACCTTTTTAGGCACTTCAGCATCTTTTTCAGTGTTATCTTCTACTTCATCACTAACCTCTACCACTTTATCATTATCTCTCATCACCTTTTCCACAATAGACGGCATAGGTGGGTCAATAGTTTGTTTACCACCACGAGTAGTAATTGCCATACAGTGTCCATCATTTTTCGGATTTTGGACAGTGTTGCTAGGAAGAGTGCCCGGTTGCCGTGTGTTCACAGTTGCAGATAATTGAGCCATTTGCAATTCAAGCTGCTTAATTGATATGGCATGTGTATCGACTTTCTGTCCAATACCCGCTACATCACTCCTTAACTCTTTGGTGTGCTCATCACTAGCATCGAACCTCCTCATCATCTTGTGCAACATATCCTCAACTCGCGCCATACTACCTCCACCATCCCTAGGAGCAACTTCACGATTTTGAGGAGGAACATAGGGCCCACTCCTATCATTTCTGTTACCATAGTTACCCCTGTTGAAGTTGTTGTCGCGGTTGTAATTTCCATCACGGACATAATTACCCTCACGGTTGTAGTTACCATAGTTCCGACCTTGATTCCCTTGACCTTGGCGCCAATTCTCCTGATTGGAGCCTTGGGCATTCGGTCGGAAACCCCCCGTCTGATCATTTACTGCATAGGAATCTTCCTCATAATAATATTCATCAGTTGGTGGTGGTGGTTTAGACAAGTAGTTCACTGCGTTTATCTTTTCTGCACCCCAGTGACATGTTTTAACACCAACCCAAGCTCAGTTCTCATCTGTGCCATCTCTTCACGAATCTCATCTGTGGCTGGGTTGTGTGTGGATTGCACTGCAAAAGTATTTCTCCCAGTATCTGACTTCCTAGTACTCCATGCTTTATTATTCCGGGAGATTTTCTCTAATTTTTCGGCAATTTCAGCATAAGGACACTCCCCATAAGAACCACCTGCTATAGTATCCAATACCGCTTTATTATTATCATCCTGTCCCCGGTAGAAGTATTCTTTCAGTGACTCATCATCTATGCGGTGATTGGGGACACTTCTCAAAAATGAAGTGAACCTATCCCAAGAACTACTAACTGACTCTCCTGGTAGTGCCACAAAGTTGTTCACTCTGTCTTTGTGATTTAGTTTCTTGGAGACCGGGTAGTAACGTGCTAAGAAAACGTCCCTTAGTTGGTTCCAAGTGAAAATTGAGTTATAAGGGAGCTCAGTGAACCAAATAGCAGCCTCTCCCGTCAGTGAGAGAGGAAATACTCTTAGCCCTATTACATCCAAATTCAAATCAGGCCTCCCTACACAGCTTTTACACACTGCCCTCACCTTAGCTATATGGGCATGTGGGTCCTCAGACGGTAGTCCTGAAAACAAACCTCTAGCCGTGAGCATTTGCATTAGACTACTAGTGACTACAAAGGTGTGACCTTCTGGTAGAGGGGGCAAGACAAGTGGCCCATCAGAATCTGCAATATTATCATAACCTCTGTAGTATTCTTGAGGACGTGGAGCGGGATTTTGTCCCCTTTGTGCACCTTGACAGGATTATCAGGTAATAATCGACCATGAGCATCAACCGGAGTTGGGATGTTCTGGTTTGGATCATCATCATTTATACCCAAGGTTCGATTCATATTGCGTAGTGTACGCTCTAACTCGTGATCGTAGGGAAACAAGGGTTCTCTTCCTCTCCGTGTATTTGGCATACAAGGACGTCAGTTCTAAAAAAATCAAAAACAACAGAAAAAGTAAAATCAGGAAAATATTGACTAAACTTTTAGTAATAGGTTTAAGTTAATCTAAAAGCTACTTTCCCCGGCAGCGGCGCCAAAATTTGATACGCTCAAATTTACTTCTGAAATAAGAAGTAAAGCGGTCGTATCAAGTAAAGAACCCAACTAATGAGGTTGAGATCGATCCCACAAGGAAAATAGTTCAGACTTAACTTTATTCTATTATTACTATTATTTAGCCAACTATTTTCCGAGAAAACAAAGACAAAAAGGGGGTTTTATTTCTAAATTAATGAAAATGATTAACTAAATAAAAATGAACAACTAACAGATTCAGCTTTCGGAGTTTAATCAAATTATAAAAGTAACTAGGGCTTAAGTGTTCCCCACAGGTTCCTAACTTGTAAATCTAACTATAACAATTCTATCCTAATATCTTGCATGTAAAGTGATAAGTTATGTATCTCTAAATCCTTGGTCCGGCATCTAGAGAATTTCACTCCGCACCTTGGTCCGGCTACGTGTGTTGCTATACTAACCCTTATCTTTACCTCATATTAAACATCGTATTCGGTATTTGACTAAGTTATTAACTCGTACCAACCAATACTAGCCTATTAGATAGTCTACACTAAATCTATGTTGATAATTCTTTTCCTATTATCTACCTCCTTGGTCCGGCAAGTAGCATTAAGGCGAGTTCTAACGTTGGCCATCCGTTAAAAAGACTTCTACACGAAAGAATTATCAATACATGCAAGACACCACTCTAGAATTGTTATTTAAGTTAGATTTTTACCTTGTTATTCACCCATGGTTCCCACAACCCTAGCTATGAGGTTTAGTTACCCATGCTCATAATTACACAATTCATATTGTTAATGGAAGAATTCATGCACTTACTTTTATGAAAACGAATAGTTTCCCAGAATTTAACTTGATTAATCAACAAAATCACCAACAATCAATACCCAAAAAAGTATCTTAATTCCCAAAATCGAGAGTTCAATACTATAATAGAAAAACTAAAAACTAAAAATTATCCAGAAAGTCTAACCCCAAAAACGAGGTTTTTCCAACTATTTATAATAAAAAAAAATCTAATCAAATAAGGATTCTATTAACTAAAAATCTGTCCAAACGCGTCTGGGTCGACGGACAACGTGACGGACCGTCATGGCCACGACGGACCGTCATAGACTCCGTCGTCCCATACTTCACCATTCTTCTGTTGCTTTCTTCATTCCCCTCGACGGACAGGTATGACGGACCGTTTCAAGCACAACGGTCCGTCGAGGGTCTTCATTCCAAAATACTTGAACTTCTTGGAATTTGGGTACTGGGACTACTTCTCTGATCATCACGACGAATAAGCAGGATGGACCGTCGTGGCTATGACGGTCCGTCATGGACTTCCGTAATCCCACACTTAGTCAGGCTTCCCCATTTTCCTTCAGCAACTTCTCCCTTCACTACGATGCCACCTACGGACCGTCACAGCCTCGACGGACCGTCATAGGTTCCGTAGGTGGTCTCTTCTGCATTTCTTTCTCAAAAACTCCCGCGTTCATCCTTGGACAGATTTTCTGCAAACAAAGAGAAACTTACATAAAAATCAACACAAAAAGGCTTTCGACACACACTAAACTTAAGGAAAAAACATTAGAAATACCGTGAAACCACGGTAAATCAAGAGGACTAAAGTTCTCAAGTTTTTTCTTTGGTTGTACATAGCTCTCAAAGTTAAGAAGGCTTTTGCAAATCTTGTCTTGGTCGATTTCACCAAATTTCTTTCCTTGGTGAATTTTCTCATCAAGTTTAACAACAATGACCTTTGACTAATGTAAGAATGCATTCTGATGGCCTTCGTAAAAGCTATTAAAGTAAGATTACAGTAATTAGTGGATAATAATTATTAAATATTGACTATAAAGAAAATTATAGGATAGGAGAGTGATATTACCGAAAGCTTATGGCTTAACCTTGAATATGTCACCAAACATCAAGTTGATGCAATGAGTGGTACATAGAGTCCAATAAATGTGTGGGTACGCACCCATCATCATGCTTTCCTCTTTAACATTATCACTAGCATTGTCAGTGACGATTTGAACAACATTTTTTGGTCCAATTCTTTCAATAGTGCTTTCAAACAACTTGTACATTTTGGTGGAATCGGTAGATTCATTGCTAGCATCAACAAAACCAAGAAATACACTACCCATTGGAGAATTCACCAAAATATTGATGATCATTTTACCATTGCTTGCCGTCCATTTGTCCATCATAATGGCATCCAAACTTTGTCCATTGCACTTAATGCTCATCAACAATTTTATCCACATTCTCCACCTCTTTTTTTAGGTGAGTAACTCTAACTCCATGGAATGTAGGAGGCTTCATTACGGGGCCATCTTGTCCTACTGTCTCAATAAATTTATCAAATGATTTGTGATTAACACCATTAAAAGGGATCCATGCATCATACATCCATGTTGCAAAAGCACTTACCGTACGTTCTCTTAGAATTTTTTTTGTTTCATCAATTCATCCTTTTTCCAAGCCTCCTTTTCCTGTTCATTTCTACTGAAAATAAAGATTCATTGGGTTTTTCGTCCGCGCAGTGAATGATGCACCTCCATTAGAAGATATCTTTGGAGTTTTGGAGGGAGGCAACATTTCTGAATATTCATCCATTTCATCAATATCAATATATTCTTCTGGCTGCCTCACTTGAAATTTGGGGTTATTAGCGGTGCATTGTTCAACATTCTTGAAACCACCCACTAAATATTGCTTGTATCGAGTCATTCCACCATTAAAAGTATTCCCATAAAAGTTACAATTAACTGAATCTTTCGTTGCTCCTTGAGTACTATAATTATATCTAATATTCCTCTTTTTGCTAGCATCCTCCATTGATTATTGAATTCAATCAATTCACTGTTTATTGAATTCAATCGCCATAGCTCTCCATGGCTTGCCTATTCAGGATCACCTCGCCTCAGTGTGAAATGGCGAGAAGGGCTCGCCTCGCCTCGCCTCGCCTCTCACCTTTGGCAATGAGGCGCTCGCCATTCACCACACTTTTCCAGCCTCAAGGTATGTAAGGTTACTCATAGTGATGGACTAAGTTCGTCTTTACACCTTACATCTAAATTCAATCAGCAAAGAGTTAAATCTGGAGTTCTACCCACAGTCTTATGAAATTTTGAATTTGGTTTGTAATCTTATTTCGAGTTCTTATTTTCTTAATTTTGAGATTATGGTACTTTATAGATTGAGATCCTTGAGTTGTTTTTCTTGCTTATATTATCGCATGAGCCTTAGTTGATGAGATTTAGTTAAAGCTTTTGTGTAATTATTTTCATGCGCTGATTCTGAAATTTGTAGTAAGTCCAAGCATATTTATAAAGCATCATTGGAGAAGAGTTTTAAGAGAACATTAATGGTCCCAAATATATTATTTTGCATTAAAAAGAAAGCACTATTCCAAAAAAGACTATAAATAGTTTTCAAAAGCATTTCAGTCAATTAATGTAAGACCAGTTATACCTTAAAGAAGGTCTTTAATTTTAACCAGGTACTATTATTTAATGAGCATTATTTCATATATTTTGGGAGTACTATTGAGCACCGATTAGGATAAGAGTTGAGAAACTTAAACCCTATAACCTATGTCGTTAGCATATATAGAATTGTGTCGGAATTTGGACGACTCCTCACCTACCTCAAGAAGTTTTTTTAGTAAATCCACAAATTGAGTTGCGTTCTATATATACCCCAGAAAAGCATAGGACGATTCTGGCAACATCGGTGAGACATTGTATCATCATGAGGTTCATAAAGATGATTGCCGGTTAAGGAAACTCCCACAAGAAGTAAAGTATATTATATTTCATGTATTTGCTATCATTGCACATTTATTGTAAAGCTTTTTTGTTGATTTTATTTATATTCATGGTTTACTTCAGTTGAGTTATTTTTAGTCTTTCATTCAATTCAGTTATTTGTTTCCTTCAGCTTTATTATATACCGTACATTTCATGTGTTGACGTCATTCGACGTTGCATCATTTTATGATGCAGATACAGGTATTCAAGATCATCAACATGTGCTTCGTTGAGATTACATCATCCACTCGTCAACTTTTGGTGAGGTCCCCTTGCTTTTGAGGGACTCCAATTTTATTTTTAGTACTTTGAGTTTGTCGTGGGTCTTGTCCCAATACCTATCTTTAGATAGTAGAGGCTTCATGGATAAATAGAGTTAATTAGAGAGTCATTCGGTTTTGGTTTCCAAATGTTTGAATAAACTTTATTATTTATACTTAGTACTTCAAACAGTTATGAATTTCAATTTACTTTGTTAAATAGTGGCGGATCCAGAAATTTAAAACTATGGGTGCTCACTATTTTCAACTTATATCAACCAAAGAGCGTAACTGCGAGCTAAAATTCATCAACATAGGTGTTATTTTTTCAATGCAATAGACAATCGAAATATTTGGATTGATTCAAGAAAAAAAGGAGGAGAAACAATATACTTTCACATACAATTGTAGTTACCAAAAAGGCAAACCAACGTAAGGAAGACTATTTCGCTTTTAAATTGGAAAACTGAAATAAAGGCGCTGGAACACATTTTTTTCCTTCCCTTTTATTTTTCCTAATTAGACTGATGAGAAGAAAAAGTTAATAGTAATGGAAGATCATGACTATTTTTTTGAGATTAAGTTACATAATAGACACGAGAAGTAATCGATTCAAGATTTTAAGATCGAGGTTACTTTTTAAGCTATCGATCATAAATATAAATGTATAAATTTAATACTTGTTAAAAGAAAAATAATTATATTTATATAAGATAGCCAAAAAAATCAAAAAGAAAAATAATCTTGAAAAAAGAATTTTGTTTTAGAAAAATTAGAAATAGGACAATTCGTGAAAGGGGAAAAAAGAAAAGGTAGAAAGAAAAGAGTTGATTTTAAAATAAAAAGAATGTAATTACAGGGAATTGAACCTAGGCAGTTTTGAGCAATATAAGACCTTAAGAACCCATTTTCAACCACCATGTCAACTAATACATTTGTTTATTGGGTGCTCGACTTTTATTTTATACGATATTACCTTAATTCTGATATAAATATACATAGTTCGATACGAGCTTAATGGGTGCTCGAGCACCCGGGCAGCCCCATGTGGGTCCGCCCCTGTCGTTAAATGCTCATCAGTTTTAAGCTCATGTATGTTTGTATTAGTCTTCCGCTAAGTAGTCATCTAGGTCAAGAATTCGCTTGGGGCCAACAATAATTATCGAATGTCGGTCACGTGTAGGGTATAGGCTTAGGATGTGATGAAGTTAGACCAATTATTTATTTCTTTATAAACGTACAATTTATCAATGCGTGTATATATCATTTGATGTTGATCTTTAATTTATGCATGAAAAATACTCAAATGAGGTATCTATATTGTAAATATAGAAAATTCCAACATCTTACTTCATTAGTCCCATCTTTCAAACCTAAACTCAACTTATTAATTAAAGTATCACCATCAATCACCATCCCACATAGAGTCAAACTACTAACGACACCACCATTAACTTGTCAAAACAATCAATATATTTTTCTTTAATTTCCTTTTGCTGTCGGCACAAGTTTTACTCTTAAAAGAAACAACACGAATTTTCACCATAGCTTAACAAGAAAGTTAGTTAGTTAATAAATTTTTAATTTTCATCCACATAGAGATCTTGCTTCTTCAACAAAGGTTCCTTGTCGGGTGGACCACCTTAATAATGGAAAACCTATATATAAAAACAAAGAAAGAATAGTAATATGATGACATGAGGAGAATTAATAGTTGTTTATTCTACCCGTCTTAATTAGAAGTGTCTTAGTTTGATCGGATATGAAATTTAATAAATAAAAGAAGATTTTCTAATCTTGTGATTTCACTTCTAGAAATAAAAGACTTTTTCTGCCGCGAATCAGTGAAAAAATTTGTGCTACAGAACATGATTTAATAAATAAAGATTGCCATTGAAATAGTTTGAAGCATCCTAATTTATCCATGTGAAACAACTACTCCCTCTTTCTCACTTTATATGACTTTATTTTCCTTTTTAGTTAGTCCAAAAAGAATGATACGTCTCTAAATTAAGTAAAGATTTGACTTTAAAATATTCATTTTACCTTAATGAAATAATTTATAGTCACACAAATATTTTCTTTATTTTAGACTACAAGTTTCCAGTGCCGGCTCTTCCATGTATTTTTTTAGGCCACTGCCTGAGGCCCCCAATTTTTTTGGGGCCTCAAATTTCTATAAAATAAAAAATTATGTCTAATTTTCATGAAAAAGAATTAATTATTCATAATAAAAAGTATATATATATATATATTTTTTTTCTTTGCTAACACTCACATTTTTTAAAATCTTTTTTAACTCCTTATGCACTCTATTTTTTCAAATCTTTGATAGTTAGAGTAATATTCTGTCAAAAATATAAATTAATAGCTGAAAAGTGTTGAACAAAGTAAATTACAAATATTCTTTTATTTGTTCATAATTTTTATATTAAAGTAGGATAATCAAGTTATCAACTTTTTGAATCAGATTCTATAATTCTAACTCTTATCTTTATTTAAAATTTATCAACTTATTACTTATAGAACTATATTTTCGATTCATATAATAATTTTCTCAATAAAATGATGTTTTCAATGTTGAATTGATAAAATCTTGCTTAAAAAATAATATTTCAAAAAAAATATATGAAAAATCATTTATAAAAAAGATATTAAGTAATAATTTACATCTAAAAATTTTAAAAAACAAATAAATACAGATAACTTTTTTAAAAATTTTAGGCCTCTATTTAAAATTTTGCTTTAGGCTTCGAATTGTGTTGAGCCGCCCCTGCAAATTTCAAAAGTATTTCGTTCTTTCTTAAATTTCGGACCGAGTCAAACTAACTCATATATAATGAAATCAAGGGAGTACTATTTTTTCTTTTCACATTGATTCAATCAAAATATTTATAGTAATAACCATTAAATATTTTTCAGTAGAAAACTCAATTGAAAAATAATGATTTTTAGTAGTGTTTTAATTAAGAACATTTATGTATGTAATTTTAAAAATCTTGTGATTGTTATAAGAAAAAAGATATTCTTTTTAGGAAAAGAAAAAGTAAGACACTTAAATTAATACGAATGGAATAATAAAGATATAAAAATTGTTTAAGTATTCAGCTAAACAAATGGTTTGCTTGTTGGGTTGGGTTTCCCACCCAACACTGCATCTAAACTATGACTTACCATATGTTTATACCAGGAAGATGCTATTTGGAGGATTTGAATAATATACAAAATTGTATTCATACCAATATTATATACCACAATTGTTAGGCTAAGGTTCGAGAAGCATCTTATAATATGATGTGATTTTTTGTAAAATATTACTGTCAAACTTTGTTATAGTGACAGTGTTTGTCTAGAAATTTTTATGATTATTATAATAAGGTGTTATTATATATATATATTACATTTAACATTTACATCTCATTTAGTTATTAAAACAAAAGTGCACAAAAAATAAATTTTAAGAATTTTGTGTATAACCAAAAAGAAGAAATTAATTTGTTATCAATTCAAAAAAAAAATAAAAATGAAAAGAATATGAAGGTAAAAAGAAGAAGAGGGCAAACATTAGTCAATTTTTTTTCGCTGAGCTTATGACATAATTAATGGGTTATCATTTAAACATTTTTTTCCTTTTCATATTCTTACTGAAATTTACTATGTGCATGACATATCATCCTATTTTATTATTTAATTTTTATATATAATATATTTTTATACAACATTTGAGTAGGGGGGTCACTCTTAGTTAAACTGGTACTAGTTAAGATGTACATGTTAGTATAAACGATATCCATCTCTTATTATAGAATATTGAACCTCATATAGTCTTTTTTTTCATGTATCGAGAAGTCAACAAAGCAAGATTAAAAAGATAAGAAGTTCATATAAGAATTTATGATTATACGCCTTGTCATAATTAGGTCATGACATTGTATATACAGAGAATACATTAATGTCAGGGCGAAGATAGGTATGATTCGCGGCCAAAAAGGTTCTTCGATAATTAGTATTGAACTAATGAGAATCTTTATGACAGTCAAGCTACTACTTTGAGTATTGAAAATCCTAAATATGAGTCAAAACACATTGAAATTAATTCAATTTTATGATGACATGATTGCACGTAAAGAATTGAACGTAAAGTACATTTGCACAAATGATTATGCATGTATAGTTCATTAAAGATCTTTTAGGACTATGAGTTTTAATATAGAGTTATTGATATTTTTTTTAAAAAAAATCAGTGTTAACATTTATTATTTTTTTTAAATCAAAATAGGTTTGATTTTATACATTTATTATCTGAATAAATATTTGTATAATGTTTAATGTAAATATTTAGTATATATTCATATTATGGAATAATTCAAGGGCCTTCTTTGATATTATTAAAAAATATATCGAGTAAACAAAAGTCAATCTTCTCGCACTCCATATAGTTAATGTTGATAGGAAATAAGATGAGATTTTAAAGATTAATTTGAGAGCACATGACTTAAGATTCTTAGCATCATACAAAAAATAACAAAGATTATTTAATATTTTCTCGTGAAAATAAGTTTTACTAGATCTATCTTCAGATGTGAATTCACATTTTAATAAGTAGATTAGGAACTCAATTCAAATGCATACATAAATAACAGAAAAAACTTATCCGCATCGGGTGTTTATACCGAGCCAATGCAATTTCATTATTACGTGATTTAATGAAATAAAACATATGTAAATTAATTATGATTAAGTAACATTATCTTATTAGATAAACACATATGATTCATGTAAGGATAAAATGGTACATTGTCATATCATATGAGTAAATATTGTTCAACAAGAACTAACATAAATTATACCTCGATTTATTATTATGTGATCCTTAAAATTTTAATAAGTGGCTCAAGACTTGATTTGATGCTCTCTAACATAAATCATGAACCAACTAGATGAATATGTTTCATATACCTTGGTAGTTAAACTATCTTTGTTGATTAACTGATTTTCAGACCTAATAATTACCTTCTTTTTTTAAAATCAAATTTACCACTAGACAATGTCGAGCAGCCTTTTATTAAACATAAAAAAATATCAATACGGATAAGTACAAGAAAGGAGGGCTAGACCTTACCTTACTAATCCTAATGAAGTACCTATTTGACATGTGAATTATGAGAACTTTATAAATCTTTTGAATCTTTTAGAGTTATTCGGTATCTGTATTAGTGAGAGACAATAAATATCAAGTAAAATTAGTTAAAATGTGTGTAAGTTGATCTAAACATCACGATTATTTCAAATCCTTTACATCTTTTGAGATCATAGGGACTACCATTGCCTTCTTTATGCAAAGTTGAGAAGAACAAAATAGCTTTAATTTATTTCAACATTACTAGCTAGAATAAAATTAAGAAAAGAAGAAACAAAAATTAACATAAAGCAAATGAAGTTTCATTACTCCATATATATAATATATAATAAAGTTAATATGTGAGACAATGACACTTATATATACTAGTCTAGAGGTGGTTAGGTACTAGAATATCAAAAATATATATACATTTAATGTAATGTGCATTAATTAATGAATGCAGACAGCAAATCTGAAATAATATATAGGTAGAATATGTTAGCAATTATAAATATACAATTACGTGTGATCATACACGTGAAATGTATATTTCTAATAAGAACAAATTATTAATTTTATGTGAGGTCAAATAAAATCTATGCTAATTTCATCATATCTTTACCATTTCATCAATAAAAATAAGTGTAAAGAAAAGGAATATTCTCCCTTATAGAACTAAACTTTGTCACATTGTTGTTTACTAGTTGGTTAGGAGAAATATTATATAGATTGTAGATTTTCCATAATTATGCTTAGTAGTTGATTAGGATTATATATAAAATATTAATATGTGTTGACACCCAATTTTGGCCTAACATTTTAAAAATTTTATAATTTTATAGTTTCAATTTCGATTTGCTAAAATCACTTAATTCATATTCGAATCAATTAATTTATTTTGTTTAGATTAAGAAGCTCTCTAAATTAATTTATGTGAATTCATCCTATTAATCAATTACTTTAAAACCATTCAAATAGACAAATTTTGGATTTTTTTTGCATTTGTCCCACATCGCTTCCCACGTCTATTTTGAACCCAAAATTGGTCCTATATAAGCCCCTCTTCATTACACCAAAGAGGGAAGGAAAAAAAAGAGGAGATCAAAGAGTACCCAGAAATTTTTCGGGAATTCTTGGTTCCATAGTTTAATATTTTTAAAATATTTTCGCGGCTGTTCGAGTTTGGGGAGGTGGTGGATCGTCTCCGTCAAATTCGCAGTTCCGGTTCGCTGCCCAGAACCAGGTAAATTCTTGTTTAGCTTTGTATTATTTAATTTCTAGCTTTTCTATCTGTTATATGTTAATTATCTTTCTTTTAGCTTTCGTGCATTAGGTTGTGGTATGACATTTTAGTAGCGTTTCTCTTGTTCCTACTGTTTTATTTACTGTTAGTTGTAAATTTATTTATTTATTTATTTTTCTTTAGTTTTGCTTATGTTTCTTTAGGAATTTATTAGTGTATTAGTTATAGTTTAGGAGTTATGGCCAATGACAAAACTCTCCGTCGGTTTTGGAGGCCTACGTAATATTAAAAGACGAAAATTTTTAGTTCAAGTTTTAATGCTTGTTATTGTTTAGATTTATTCCATTTTTTTCATTTATTGTTATTGTCTTCAATTGATCCGGATATATTTAGTTGGTGAATATGCTTAGTTATTATTATTAATTATTTATTCTATTATTTATTCCTTGCAGTGAATAATAATGTTGTTCAATTTAAAGTGATTTTAGTTAATGATGATGCCCGTTTGTTTTGTTGTTGCAAGGTCAATTCACTTTTATTATTTCAATATATTACCATTATTATTATTGAGCTATAAATTTAATGACATCATATTCCTTTGTTGATTAGTTTGACGGTCAAAATATATTTGCTTATTTTATTTGTTTCTTCTAGCGTTTTATATATTCAATTTGTCATGTCAATAATGTTAGTTGTCTTTACTGTTCATGTTAATTTGACCAACTATTTGAATTCTTTTGAGGGGTCTGACATGAAATGTCACATTATAAGGTTATTTCCTTCAATAATTGTTATTATTTCTAAGTTGTAGTTTTTGTCTTGGATTGTTTTAGAGACATTTGGTTACTTGTTAATTTTATTTAATTGTTAAGAAACCAATTAAATGACCAATGAAAAATCTATCCGTCGGGTTTAGAGGCCTCCCTATTTAAAAAGACGGAAACATAATTTAAGTTCATATATGTTTATTTGTTAAATTGGCCAATGAAAAAATTCTCCGTCGATTTTGGAGGCCTTTCCATTTTAAAAGACGGAAATCTAATTTAAGTTCATATATGTTTATTTGTTAAGTTGGCCGATGAAGAAATTACCGTCGATTTACAAGGCCTCTAATGTTAATAAGACGGGTTTTGATTTTTAAGCTATTATTTGGTTTATTCATTTTTATTCATATTTTATTTATTACTAACACTTTTACTAAGTGTCTTTACAGGTACATAGAGGTACTCCCATTGAAGTTATTCGAATTAAGTTTGAATTGTACTCTTTATTCAATATTTTGTATATATTACGTTAGGCAAACTTTAGGCCGTTTCTTATATTTTCTTATTTTATTATTTGTGTATATTGCATGTTTATTATATTTGTATATTATTTTATTTTTTCTCAATTTAAAAAAAAAATGAATTCAGCCGGGACCCACACTTGTGGATTTCGAAGGGTGCCTAACCCCTTCCCTTCGGAATAATTTGAACCCCTTACGTAGAATCAAATTGGTTTCGTAGATCATTTATGGTTTCCTAGTTTTTTCCTAAAATTAGGTGGCGACTCTTTTTTAAAAACTCGTTTATTTTTAAAACTCTATCAAAATTGAATCAATTAATTATTTTTCGAGTTGCCGCGACGTTTCGCCCTATTTGAACAGAGTAGGGATGTAAACAGAATGGCGACTCCGCTGGGGACTATTAGAGGTTCTAACCATATGAATTCATTTTTTTTTTTAAAATTGAGGAAATTCTTTTATTGTGTTATACCTTGTATTTTTATATTTCGCTGGTTATGTGTATATTGTATTTGTTGTTTATTCAATTTTCTTTTATTGTATGTATATTGTCATTGCACTCATACATCTTTCCGTCAAATAGCAAATAGTATGCATTAGGAAAACGGAAGTTACGTGGCTTTCCACGGCTTCTTTCAGAAATACACAAGAGTTTCATTTAGAAGTATCAAACGAATAGTTGGAATGCGGTCATCCGACGTCGTTTGGTAGCTTCACCCCGTTGTTTGTCCGACTCGGGTTACCGTCAACTTGAAAACTATTCTAGTGAAGCCTAAGATAGAGCAAAACCAAATCCAAATCTAAGCATTGAACTAAGATGACCCAACACCCAAGGTGTGTTGGGTTCATTAGATAGACCACCTTGAGTCCAAAAGGGCCTCCGGCCCAAACGGACAATCATAATTGTGTGTAATTTGAAGGATGTATACGACATTTGACAAACCATGGTCCATCTGATTAGAGAGTTATTTTAATAGTCTATTTTTGTCAAATTCGATTCTTCACAAGCTATCATTCCATCAAATAAGTGTTGACAATCGAAGATGACAACAAGTTCAAGAGAGAGTACCTTTCACAAAGGCTTAGAATAGGATGGTACCCCTGCGTGGGATTGAATAATTGTATTTTTTTTCTTTCCCCTTACTTCAAATTCTATTTCATTTATTCATAAAATATTGTAGCAAGTGTTTTTGGTGAACAATGGAAAGTTGTCAGATGTCGTAATACATCCTTTAAATCGGTGGGCCTACCCTAGGCATAAAAGGGTCACATATTTGTATAGGACGCGCAATAATTGTTTGTATGCTATGTGGTATATTTCAGTTTGTCTTTAATTAAAACAGTATTTGTGTGTTTAATTCATTATTTGGGTGATATTTTGCATTATCCATTATGTACATGAACTAACACTCTTACATTTTGAGTTGTTCTTCTTCACAGCGAAAAATTGATTTATGTCTGAATTCAGAAATCATTATTTGTCCGAAGTCGCAAGAGACAAGAGGATTAGCGAAATGCGAGTCCTTGTAATTCACAAGACATTAATATTAAGTCAAAACGATAAATCAGGGGAGTATTTGACTATGAGGTGACACCCGCTTATTTTTATTATTATTTTGCATGATCGTCCTGCTCTCACATATTTCTCATATTTTTGTAGGAATACCGTCCCCGACATCAGTCGGGGATGGTCATAACAATGTTTGGATCTCGTAAAAATTGAGAGGAGACAGTTCCAAGAAAACATCCAAAAAGAGTATACGTAGAAATTACTGTGAAAATTTGCAGGTTACATTCAAAAGACAGTATAAAAATTGACGATTAAGAGACTATAAAACATATTGGTGCGGAAAAAAAAGAATAAAAAAAAAACACTTCATGACTATAAATTTTAGTGGCGTTAGACCTAGAAATTTCTTTGAGTTGTCTAAATCTTTAAATTATTATATGCCTTATCTGACGAACTACGCGAACCTGATTCTCATTTTAATGAGATACGTAGGCAACCCTTTTTGGGTTCGGTATTATCTTCTCCAAAAAAGGTAAAAAATAAAATAATAAATAAAATAGTTTGTGCATATTTTCCAAGTCATATCTACATGAACTACGCACACCTGATTCTCATTTTAATGAGATACGTAGGCAGCCCTTCTCGGGTTCGGTAATCATTCTTTCAAAAAAAAAATTTTACTTGTACATACTGTAAGAGTCATGTCTTCAGCTCGGTTGGGACCTATGTAGTTAAGAGCATGTAAATATATTTGATATGATGGAAAAGACTGACTTTATGGTAAACTATAGATTCTCGTGGTACCTCTTATCTGTACTTTTGTGATGCTTGAAAATTCTCTTGCATGCAATCAAGATAAGAATAAAACTAACCTTATGTTTCATGTGCATTGTGTGGTGAGCTTTTGATCAAAGTTCTGTTGATCTAGAACTTGACCTGAATGTTTTTCGAGGCGAAATCCTGAGTAATGTTTGGTTTGAGAAAGGATTGTAGGCTTTTTTTTACCCGATTGTGCCTTTCAAAGCCTACCAAATTACATTAATCCCTAGTTTTCCCACTTTGAGCCTGAAACCTTTCTTTGGACAACCACATCTTAACAACTACCATTTTAAGTGCTTACAAGCACTATCCTCTCTTGGCCCAACCTTCTTGAGTGCACCAAGAATGTGCAAATTATAATAGAAGATCCATGTTTGAAATTTCCGAAAGAAAAGATATTGAGTCTCCCAAAGTCAAGAAAACAAAAGACTTCTAGAGAAAAAAGAAATAAAGGAAGAAAGAAAAGGTGAAGGAATAAAAAAAAGGCAAAAATACTCTTACAAGGTCAATGAAAGGTGGGAAGGAAAATACTCCAACAAAAAGGAGAAAAAATTTATAAGAAATGAGTGAAATAAAAGAAAAGCTCCAAGAAATAAGGACTCAAAAGAAGTCGAAACAACGGAAGAAAAAGAAGAAGAAGGGAAAAGAGTCAAAAATGAGAATTCAAAAGAAGTTGAAAAGGGGGAGAACAATGAAGAGGATCTAACGCCAAAGGCGTACCAATCATTAAGAGCACAAATTCTGTGTGACGCTCAAGGAGGAATTAAGTCACTTTTATCCAAATAAATACCCTACCCATCCCTAAGCCTACGTTACAAGCCAATGACAAGCCCTACATGATCTCATTCTAAATGTTCTCACATTAGTGGAGATTTACATAAGGGTCAAGCATATGGTATCACAGTTGTATGCATTGAACATTCTTGTGAGTGTGAGTGCACTTTGGAAATGTCCTAAAATCAAATGTTTCAAATACGTGTGAAATAGGACAAATCTTTTTCGTGAGGGCACTTGAAACATGAGGATTGATACAATTCAAAACCTTTGTTGAAAAAGATGAACGGATCATGTTGATCCTTAAGTATATTGGAGTACCACTTGAAGCTGTAGGAATTACTTAAATTCAATCTTTAAAAAAAAAAAAAAAAAAAAAAAAAAAATGAGAGATTTACCTGCAATCTTAACTGTTGGTACCAATTGTAGTGAAGGTTTGACTATCTCATCACATTTTTTTTTTTTTCAAAAAGAAAAGAAAAAGGAAAAAACACTCATTCTTTAATATTTAAAACCTTTTTAAGAATCTTTCAATTTTCTAAAAAAAAAAAAAAATTGCCTTTTGAGCTGTTCATTGTAAAGTGTCATCGGGTTTAATCTCGTATATGTGAGAGTCATATTTTCAAGGCTAGCCGAAGGATAATTTTCCGTTGCCTGAATATTCATATTTTGGATTGACAACTGTGCAAACATGGGAGATGCAGTCATTTGTGGACTGTTATGCAGTTATCATCAAATTTTGATGG
>CM040621.1:79409775-79448395 GCA_022817965.1 Solanum lycopersicoides | reverse complement strand
TGAAGAAGACGCAGAAAAGACAGCTTTTATTACCCGTGGGGTGTATATCACTACAGAGTGATGCCATTTGGCCTCAAGAATGCTGGTGCTACCTATATGAGGGCTATGACGACCATATTTCATGACATGATTCATAAGGAGATTGAGGTGTATGTAGATGACGTCATAATCAAGTCCCGCGAGAGTTCAGACCACTTGATGCATTTGAAGAAGTTCTTTGATCGTTTGCGTCGTTACAACTTGAAATTAAATCCCGCCAAATGCGCTTTTGGAGTTCCAGCCGGCAAGTTGTTGGGATTTATAGTAGTAGAAGGGGTATAGAGCTCGATCCTCTAAAATTAAAGCAATTCAAGAGTTACCTCCGCCGAAGACGAGAAAAGAGGTGATGAGTTTCTTAGAGGTTGAACTACATTAGTCGATTCATAGCTCAATCAACCGTGGTGTGTGAGCCTATCTTCAAGTTGTTGAAGAAAGACGCTCCGACGAAGTGGACTGAAGAGTGTCAGACTGCTTTTGACGCTATCAAGAGCTATTTGTCAAATCCGCCAGTATTGGTCCCTCCGCGAGAAGGGAGTCCTTTGTTGCTATATTTGTCCGTATCAGATAGTGCATTCGGATGCGTGCTCGGTCAACACGACGAGACAGGGAAGAAGGAAAGAGCTATCTATTACATAAGCAAAAAGTTTACCCCATATGAGTCTCGTTACACTCTGTTGGAGAGAACATGTTGCGCTTTGACTTGGCTTGCTCAGAAATTGAGGCATTACTTGTCTTCTTACACTACATATCTCATTTCCAGAATGGACCCGTTGAAGTATATTTTCCAGAAAGCGATGCCAACCGGAAAATTAGCTAAATGGCAAATGTTGTTGAGTGAATTTGATATTGTGTATGTGACTCAAAAGGCGATAAAGGCACAGGCCTTGGCTGATCATCTTGCAGAGAATCCTGTTGACGAAGAATATGAACCGCTCAAGACTTATTTTCATGATGAAGAAGTATCATTTGTAGGTGAAGATATTTCTGAAGCATATCCTGGTTGGAGATTATTCTTTGATGGAGCAGCAAATCACCAGGGAAAAGGTATTGGGGCGGTTCTAGTGTCAGAATCTGGTCAACACTATCCCATGGCAGCTAAGCTCCGATTTAATTGCACGAACAACATGGCCGAATATGAAGCTTGTGTTCTTGGTTTGAAAATGGCCATCGACATGAATGTCTACGAGTTGCTCGTCATTGGAGATTCAGACTTGTTGATTCATCAAGTTCAAGGAGAATGGGCTGTGAAAAACCCGAAGATCATACCTTACGTACAGTATGTACAGAAGTTATGCAAGAGATTTCGTAAGATCGAGTTTAGACATACTCCCAGGATACAAAATGAGTTGGCCGATGCTCTTGCCACCATCGCTTCAATGATTAAACATCCGGATACTGACTATATTGATCCACTGGATATAGAGTTGAGAGAACATCCAGTTCATTGTTCACATGTTGAGGCAGAACCTGACGGTTTACCATGGTATTTCGATATAAAGAAATATTTGGAGTCTGGTATTTATCCAGAAGATGCTGCATCCAACCAAAGGAAGTCGATACGCCGCATGGCTCTCAATTTCTTTCTAAGTGGAGAAGTCCTTTATAAGAGAACTCCAGATTTGAGTCTTCTAAGATGTGTCGATGCTGTTGAAGCCGGGAAGCTTATTGAACAAATACATGCCGGAGTGTGTGGAACGCATATGAATGGGCTCACTTTAGCACGAAAAATCCTTCGAGCCGGTTATTTCTGGATGACTATGGAGAATGATTGTTGCAAGTTTGTGCAGAAGTGTCATAAATGTCAAGTGCATGGTGATTTGATACGAGTGCCGCCTCACGAACTTAATGCTATGAGTTCACCTTGGCCGTTTGTAGCTTGGGGCATGGATGTCATCGGTCCGATAGAGCCAGCCGCCTCTAATGGACACAGATTTATTTTGGTTGCCATTGATTATTTCACTAAGTGGGTGGAAGCAGCTTCGTACAAGTCGGTCACCAAGAAAGTTGTAGCTGATTTTGTTCGCAACAATCTAATATGCAGGTTTGGAGTGCCAGAATCCATCATTACTGATAACGGTGCAAATCTCAATAGTCACTTGATGAGAGAGATATGTGAACAGTTTAAGATTACTCACCGAAACTCGACCGCTTATCGTCCGCAAATGAATGGAGCCGTAGAAGCCGCCAATAAGAATATCAAGAAGATCCTGAGGAAAATGATTGACAATCACCGAGGTTGGCATGAGATGTTGCCATATGCTTTATTGGGTTATCGAACGACTGTCAGAACGTCGACTGGAGCTACTCCCTACTTGTTAGTGTACGGAACGGAAGCAGTCATACCCGCCGAAGTTGAGATACCCTCCTTGAGAATTATCCAAGAAGCCGAGCTAAGTAATGTTGAATGGGTTACCAAGAGAATTGATCAGTTAACTTTGATCGAGGAAAAAAGAATGGTTGCCGTTTGTCATGGTCAGTTGTATCGACAAAGAATGATTCGCGCTTTTCACAAGAAAGTCAGAGCCAGAATTTTTGAAATCGGGCAATGGGTCCTCAAGCGCATTTTTCCTCATCAAGACGAGTACAAAGGAAAATTTGCACCAAATTGGCAAGGACCCTACGTGGTTCGTAAAGTATTATCTGGAGGTGCGTTGGTCCTGTCGGAGATGGATGGGACCGCGTGGCCAAAACCGATCAACTCAGATGCTGTCAAGAGGTACTATGTGTGAAGATTTGGTTTGCGTTTCTACTATTTTCTTGTAATTGTTCATTTGCTTGTATTTGCTTTATTTTAAAATTTTATCCCTCTTGTAATGAACTACGTCTGACCTGAATTCTCAAGAATGAGATACGTAGGCGGCCTATGTCGGCCTCGGTCACCCCTTTATTCCCTTTTAAATATTTCCTTGTATTTGAACTACGTTTGACCTGAATTCTCAAGAATGAGATACGTAGGCGGCCTATGTCGGCCTCGGTCGATTTTCTTTGTAAATTTCTTATTTTTGTTAGCCTTGAGGGGAACTACGTTTGACCTGATTCCTGCCTCAACGGGATACGTAGGCGCCACAAGGGTTCGGTCATATCTCCCGTAAGATTTCTATTTTTCTTTTTACAATAGAAACTGGGACAGAATTTTTGAGAGGGACTCAAAAATTCTCAAGAAAAAGATTTTTCCTCAGCAAGTCGAGACTGAAGCTACTTCAAGATTTGCAACTGGGACAGAATTTTTGAGAGGATCTCAAAAATTCCATGGGTTTACTTACCGACATTTGAAGATAAACAAAACTTGTAACTGGGACAGAAATTTTGAGGATGACCTCAAAATTTCAGCATGGGTTTATCGACAGTCTAGAGTGACTCTGAATACTCCCCATCGCATAATCAGATATACCTCCCAATCATCAAGCTCGGAGAAGTTCCATAAGCCTGACGTGACATGACATTTGGCAGTGCCCCTTTTCAAAATATTACTTCTCAAAAATTTATTTTTTCTAAAATATTTCCTTTTATGTTTCATTTGTTTTGGCATAAATATTTTGTCTTGTCTATCAAGAGTCGGGAGATCTGGAAAGCAACCAGAGATAGCAGGACGAGGAGCGGACGATTGAAGAGTCGACACAGATCAGTCTGTCTTAAACTAACTATTTTTCTGTGGATGCAGGCTCATAATATTTCTCAAAAATCAGCAAATTACTCTGATCGATGAATATGGAGGAGTCGAGGAAGGAGAAAGCTCTCCCAAATTAACGGTGTTCCTGTAAACGCAGGAATTATTTTATTGCTTATACCGAAAACTTGGGAATATGATTTGTTTATTTCAGTCAATTTCCAACAACATGAAGTCTATAGAGAATGTCCAGCTAGATTCAAAGGTGAATCAAGTGAGGAAGAGGTTACGGTTTCCGTAAAGGACGTCATTTGCATCATAATGACAGATATGATATTATGCATTACCCGGAGGGATCATTTATTTTATCGATCAAGACAATACAATACCCGGAGGGTCATTTATTTTATTATCGATCAAGACGATGCATTATTTGGAAAATCATTTTATCATTAGTCATGTATTGCGGAAGATCATGCATCGCGAGTCAATATTCATGCATCGCGGAAGATCATGCATCGCGAGTCAATACTCATGCATTGCGGAAGATCATGCATCGCGAAAGAGCATGCATCGCGAGTCAATACTCATGCATCGCGGAAGATCATGCATCGCGGAAGAGCATGCATCGCGAGTCAATACTCATGCATCGCGAGTCAATATTCACGCATCGCGAGTCAATATTCATGCATTGCGAAAGATCATGCATCGAGTCAATACTCATGCATCGCGAGTCAATATTCACGCATCACGAGTCAATATTCATGTATCGCGGAAGATCATGCATCGCGAGTAATACTCATGCATCGCGGAAGATCATGCATCGCGAGTCAATACTCATGCATCGCGAAGGATCATGCATCGCGAGTTAAGACTCATGCATCGCGAGTCAATATCCAAGCATCGCAAGAAGATTTCATACCTTACAGAATTTATTGCATCGCGAGAAGATTTCATGCCTCGCAAAAGTTTATACATCGCAAGAAGATTTCATGCCTTGAAGAATTTATTGCATCGCGAGAAGATTTCATCCCTCGCAGAAATTTATACATCGCAAGAAGATTTCATGCCTTGCGGAATTTATGCATCGCGAGAAGACTCCATCCCTCGCAGAAATTTATACATCGCAAGAAGATTTCATGCCTTGCGAAATTTATGCATGGCGAGAAGACTCCATCCCTCGCAGAAATTTATACATCGCAAGAAGATTTTATACCTTGCTGAATATATACATCGTGGGAAGATTTCATCCCTCCCAAAAGTTTATATATCGCAAGAAAACTTCATACCTTGCGGAACTTATGCATCGCGAGAAGATTACATCCCTCGCAAAATTTACGCATCGCGGGAAGATATCCATACCCCGCATGTAATCATGCACTACCAGAGTAGAAGTCGTGCATTTGAAGAAGAATATTCACTTATTGGCATCAACTGCACTCTTTTATGATAAGAGTAAACAACATGAAGAACACATCGACATCAAGAGAAGCATCAACACTGCATCATCTTTCATTTATGTTGACATCAGCATGAAGAGTGCATTGACATCAAAAGAAATATCAACACTACATCAACATTTATCTATTTTGACATCAAATCAAGAGTACGTTGAAGATTGATTCGCAAACACAAAACATAAGCTTTATTTGCTTTACGTCAAATCGATCGAGTTTGACGTCAAATGTAGAGGAGAACAATTAAGTGTCGACACGGTAAAATACACTGTCTCCCATTTAAATTGCATATTTATGCTAACGAGTTTTATCTCGGTCTTTGTCGAGAGCATCCGAAAGGATGAATTCTCCAAAACATACCACAGGTGCGGACGACATCAAAAAGGATGCAGCACAACGTGGAACTTTTTCTTAGCAGCGATCTGGGACATAGTCCAAAGAGGAGTGTCAAACTCTTAGGACGCGAGCAGAGGAGCGACTTCCACCACAATCAAACCACACCCCTATCTTAAGGCATGTGGGTTTTTCTTTGTTTTTGTCAGTTTCAGTTTTGCACCCGGAATTTTGGTCTACCGGAGGCAAGTTTCCAATCTGAGTGACAATACACCAAGAGTTTTGGAAATTATGTCCGTGTAAGTTCTTACTTATGGATGTGAAGCGCGCCACATTCATGACTAAGAGTTTACAAGCCTCTTTCCCATACTCGACTTAATTGGTCACTCGTCCAGAATCAAAAGTCATCTAGCATAATAGATTTCTTTTCCCACCGATGGAGTCGAACTACAAGCAGCCTGATTCCTATAGTTTAAGGATATGTAGGCGAGCTCAACGTTGAAACTCGGCTGTATTTCTACATTTGCTCTCAAATCCTATTCCCGAGCATTTCCGTCCCTTCATAATTCAAGATCGAGATGACTTTTGAATTCTTTCAAGATTGTGCATTAAATCAAGCGTGTCGAACTACAAGTGGCCGGAATTCTCATATAGCCTGAGATATGTAGGCAACCCTTTCAGGGGATCGGCCACAACTCCTAAGGTCCGTGCCAAATTTTGTCGGAAAGATGAATGTGTGGTCGGTCAAAATTGGTTTGGTCAATTTCATTTTCCTCGAATTTCTTGCATCAATCCAAGTAAAAATGAGGGACAGTTGTTGACACCTAATTTTGATCCTCCCCCGGTGATAATTAATTTTCGAGTTTCTTAATTTTCTAACGAGTTGGACTAGTCAACTTTATAAGATTCAAATGATTTTCAAGTCATTTTAAAAGTAGCTTTAATCAACTTTTATAGTTTGAAGTGATGAATATTCTTATATGTTTTTTTTTACCATTAGTTTATTTTATGAGATATTCAAAAATCGTCGCAAAAGATTTTAGTTTTACTTAACGCTTTTAAATTAGTTTTAGTGGCTTGTAGTTCGGATCCTTAGTATAGTTAATTGGTTGTTTTGTCTCATTATAATTTAAGTAATATATTTATTTTATTTTATTTTATGTAATTTTATATGTAATTAGCTTATTTATGAATAATGGAAAATTGTTTCAAAAGGATGTTAGATTTACCTAATTAAATTGATTTTTGTCCAAATTGTTAGTTTACTTTTTTTTAGTCATTAATTATAATTAAGATGGCTATTTTATCTTGTTAAAATTAAGAAATTCGAGGGTTAATTATGTCAACTCATCGCGTTTAACTTTAGTCGATCTCACCGATTAATTTCGAAATGGATAGGGTGACATTTTATTTGGTTGTTAAATAGCCAAACTTGGATCTATCCTCAGCATTTCTCCATCTTCTTCGGCCCAATTTCAAACTCCAATCCTTTTAAGTTTCCAGCCCACATTTAATTCACAATGGCCCAAGAAACCCGTCCAGCCCATTTAATTTGCTTTTCCCAGCCTGCAGTACACTTTACTTTCAGCAACCACTCACTCCAAATTAAAAAAAAACCACCGCCCCAGCCCCTTTTCCTCAACCCGACCCATCCGCGTGTCCCTCTTCTTCTTCTTCTTCTTCTTCTTTTGTTTTAATGCGTGAGAATCCCAGATAAACGCGTAAGGATACAGCAATCCAATGTCATATTCACGACGTTTCACTAGACGACAGTGGCAACGACTCCAATCGTTACTTTTCCGTCAAAATACACGAAAAACCCAAGGAGGTGTAGTACACTGTCCATATTTGTCTTCTTCCCATCTTTTTCAGTTGGCAGTGGCAAGGACATGCGAGATTCGTCCTTGCGGCCTAGAGATGGCGCCGCGTGGCACTCTAAGGACGATGGGGCTCATCCCAATCGTCCATCCTTCGTCCTTCCGTTTTCGGAATGGGTCCAAAACTCAGAAAGGTTTGTTTTCCCTTTTATGGAGGTGGATTTTTGAATTTTGAGGAGGAATTAAAAAAATGGGCTTTGGTTTTACCCGAAATCTGCCCACCTCTCCCTAAGTTGAACCCTAATTCCTCCCCCTATATATATTTTGTTATCTCTAGTGTTCGGGGGATTTTTCTTCTTTTTCTTTCTGTCGAAAATTCTCGCAGAAAACTCTTAAAAGGAAATAGAGAAAATAGAGAGGGGGTGCTTAAAGAAAACACACCCAATACACATCTTTTGCTCTTATTCGTGGTTGCGGAATTTTGCCGGAACTCTTGGAACTTCCGTGGTCGGTGGTGGAATCGTGTCCGAAAGTTCGTCTATCTCAGCTCGCTGCACACAATAAGTTTGTTCGCTTGCTATTCACCAGGATGTTGTCTATCCTAGATAAGTTGTTGATTTATTATTATATGTTTTATGTTACTGTACTTATTTAGACATTCTAGTTAGCAAGGCAAACGTTTGCTCGAAAAAATAATAATCATAAGATAAATAATAGCAAGAAATCCTCTAGTTCGAATGCAAAATTCCTAGTCGGAATATTTCTTTGGCTACTTGTTGAGCTGCAAATTTGAATCATACTGTCCGTTATTCATAGTTGGAGCGTCTTTATCTTTTAATGCTTACTGTTAGGTTGTTGTTAGGGAAGCATGATTTATTAAAAGTCATTTAGTCATTAGTTGGTCATGGCTTCTTATTTTATTTTATTTTTGTAGTGAAAAAAGCTTAGGATAAGGTTTAGTTCATATGTTCCTGGAAGCTTTGAATCCACTTAAATTTGTCTAGAGTCATGGAAATCAATTGTATTGATTTAAGAGCTTATGTCATATGCTTCCAGTTACTTTGTTTAAATTGAAATGTGGTAGTATATGAGCTCAATTTACACGATTCCTTCTCACTTTAAATCAATAATTCTTCACTTACATATTTTCGTCTTGTGTTGCATGTAAATCCGTCCGAGTTCCATCACGAGCTCACACTTCACTTTGCATTTAGAGAGAGAGCCTCAAAAGGTTCAAATTTCCTCATCGAGTCATTCCTATAAAACGACGTACAGATCCAAAGTTTCAAGAATTGAAGATAGTCGGAGAAGACGGATTAGAAGACCATTTTATTTTGTTGTTGTTTCGTATTGTATTTATTTTCGGGCATAAGCCCTTGTCGTCTTTTACTTTACTTTATTTATTTTGTGTAATTATTTGTTTAGTTTAGGACAGGTACAAAATGGGTCGAAACCCAAAAAGAAAATGGGTCAAAAACCCAAAACAGGTGGGTCCAAAAACCGGTCAAGGCGAACAGAACCCGGATTTGGACCCAAATCTCTTTCCCTCTCCCTCTTTACTTGCTTTAATTGTTTTATCTATTTTTTTTTTGTTAGTTTAAAAGTTAGGAAAATCCGAATCCCCGCGAAGCGCCTTAAATGTTTTATCGACTTAAAATCGATAATTTTGCAAATAATTCACTTAGATAAAATTTTCACTTTCGAAACAATCTTAAATGATTTCGGCATTTTTTTCAAACAACTCTAAGAATTATTTTATCGCAATTTTTTAGCCAAGCCATATTAGTTGTTGGATAACCGTATTTAAGCGGATATCTTAGGTGCCTAACACCTTTCTAAGATATTAATAGGAATCCCCGAACCCCTTTAAAAATGTTTTCATTAGATTTTTCTGTTTTAAAGTCTTTTTGAAAGCAATAGTTTTCTTAATTTTTCTTCAAAATTAAGTGGCGACTCTAAAAAGTCGAAAATCCTTAAAAAAATCCTTTTTTGATAAAACAGGCCTCTCATGTTAATAAGACGGGTTTTGATTTTTAAGCTATTATTTGGTTTATTCATTTTTATTCATATTTTATTTATTACTAACACTTTTACTAAATGTCTTTACAGGTACATAGAGGTACTCCCATTGAAGTTATTCGAATTAAGTTCGAATTGTACTCTTTATTCAATATTTTGTATATATTACGTTAGGCAAACTTTAGGCCGTTTCTTATATTTTCTTATTTTATTATTTGTGTATATTGCATGTTTATTATATTTGTATATTATTTTATTTTTTCTCAATTTAAAAAAAAATGAATTCAGCCGGGACCCACACTTGTGGATTTCGAAGGGTGCCTAACCCCTTCCCTTCGGAATAATTTGAACCCCTTACGTAGAATCAAATTGGTTTTGTAGATCATTTATGGTTTCCTAGTTTTTTCCTAAAATTAGGTGGCGACTCTTTTTTAAAAACTCGTTTATTTTTAAAACTCTATCAAAATTGAATCAATTAATTATTTTTCGAGTTGCCGCGACGTTTCGCCCTATTTGAACAGAGTAGGGATGTAAACAGAATGGCGACTCCGCTGGGGACTATTAGAGGTTCTAACCATATGAATTCATTTTTTTTTTTAAAAATTGAGGAAATTCTTTTATTGTGTTATACCTTGTATTTTTATATTTCGCTGGTTATGTGTATATTGTATTTGTTGTTTATTCAATTTTCTTTTATTGTATGTATATTGTCATTGCACTCATACATCTTTCCGTCAAATAGCAAATAGTATGCATTAGGAAAACGGAAGTTACGTGGCTTTCCACGGCTTCTTTCAGAAATACACAAGAGTTTCATTTAGAAGTATCAAACGAATAGTTGGAATGCGGTCATCCGACGTCGTTTGGTAGCTTCACCCCGTTGTTTGTCCGACTCGGGTTACCGTCAACTTGAAAACTATTCTAGTGAAGCCTAAGATAGAGCAAAACCAAATCCAAATCTAAGCATTGAACTAAGATGACCCAACACCCAAGGTGTGTTGGGTTCATTAGATAGACCACCTTGAGTCCAAAAGGGCCTCCGGCCCAAACGGACAATCATAATTGTGTGTAATTTGAAGGATGTATACGACATTTGACAAACCATGGTCCATCTGATTAGAGAGTTATTTTAATAGTCTATTTTTGTCAAATTCGATTCTTCACAAGCTATCATTCCATCAAATAAGTGTTGACAATCGAAGATGACAACAAGTTCAAGAGAGAGTACCTTTCACAAAGGCTTAGAATAGGATGGTACCCCTGCGTGGGATTGAATAATTGTATTTTTTTTCTTTCCCCTTACTTCAAATTCTATTTCATTTATTCATAAAATATTGTAGCAAGTGTTTTTGGTGAACAATGGAAAGTTGTCAGATGTCGTAATACATCCTTTAAATCGGTGGGCCTACCCTAGGCATAAAAGGGTCACATATTTGTATAGGACGCGCAATAATTGTTTGTATGCTATGTGATATATTTCAGTTTGTCTTTAATTAAAACAGTATTTGTGTGTTTAATTCATTATTTGGTGATATTTTGCATTATCCATTATGTACATGAACTAACACTCTTACATTTTGAGTTGTTCTTCTTCACAGCGAAAAATTGATTTATGTCTGAATTCAGAAATCATTATTTGTCCGAAGTCGCAAGAGACAAGAGGATTAGCGAAATGCGAGTCCTTGTAATTCACAAGACATTAATATTAAGTCAAAACGATAAATCAGGGGAGTATTTGACTATGAGGTGACACCCGCTTATTTTTATTATTATTTTGCATGATCGTCCTGCTCTCACATATTTCTCATATTTTTGTAGGAATACCGTCCCCGACATCAGTCGGAGATGGTCATAACAATGTTTGGATCTTGTAAAAATTGAGAGGAGACAGTTCCAAGAAAACATCCAAAAAGAGTATACGTAGAAATTACTGTGAAAATTTGCAGGTTACATTCAAAAGACAGTATAAAAATTGACGATTAAGAGACTATAAAACATATTGGTGCGGAAAAAAAAGAATAAAAAAAAAACACTTCATGACTATAAATTTTAGTGGCGTTAGACCTAGAAATTTCTTTGAGTTGTCTAAATCTTTAAATTATTATATGCCTTATCTGACGAACTACGCGAACCTGATTCTCATTTTAATGAGATACGTAGGCAACCCTTTTTGGGTTCGGTATTATCTTCTCCAAAAAAGGTAAAAAATAAAATAATAAATAAAATAGTTTGTGCATATTTTCCAAGTCATATCTACATGAACTACGCACACCTGATTCTCATTTTAATGAGATACGTAGGCAGCCCTTCTCGGGTTCGGTAATCATTCTTTCAAAAAAAAAATTTTACTTGTACATACTGTAAGAGTCATGTCTTCAGCTCGGTTGGGACCTATGTAGTTAAGAGCATGTAAATATATTTGATATGATGGAAAAGACTGACTTTATGGTAAACTATAGATTCTCGTGGTACCTCTTATCTGTACTTTTGTGATGCTTGAAAATTCTCTTGCATGCAATCAAGATAAGAATAAAACTAACCTTATGTTTCATGTGCATTGTGTGGTGAGCTTTTGATCAAAGTTCTGTTGATCTAGAACTTGACCTGAATGTTTTTCGAGGCGAAATCCTGAGTAATGTTTGGTTTGAGAAAGGATTGTAGGCTTTTTTTTACCCGATTGTGCCTTTCAAAGCCTACCAAATTACACTAATCCCTAGTTTTCCCACTTTGAGCCTGAAACCTTTCTTTGGACAACCACATCTTAACAACTACCATTTTAAGTGCTTACAAGCACTATCCTCTCTTGGCCCAACCTTCTTGAGTGCACCAAGAATGTGCAAATTATAAGAGAAGATCCATGTTTGAAATTTCCGAAAGAAAAGATATTGAGTCTCCCAAAGTCAAGAAAACAAAAGACTTCTAGAGAAAAAAGAAATTAAGGAAGAAAGAAAAGGTGAAGGAATAAAAAAAAGGCAAAAATACTCTTACAAGGTCAATGAAAGGTGGGAAGGAAAATACTCCAACAAAAAGGAGAAAAAATTTATAAGAAATGAGTGAAATAAAAGAAAAGCTCCAAGAAATAAGGACTCAAAAGAAGTCGAAACAAAGGAAGAAAAAAGAAGAAGAAGGGAAAAGAGTCAAAAATGAGAATTCAAAAGAAGTTGAAAAGGGGGAGAACAATGAAGAGGATCTAACGCCAAAGGCGTACCAATCATTAAGAGCACAAATTCTGTGTGACGCTCAAGGAGGAATTAAGTCACTTTTATCCAAATAAATACCCTACCCATCCCTAAGCCTACGTTACAAGCCAATGACAAGCCCTACATGATCTCATTCTAAATGTTCTCACATTAGTGGAGATTTACATAAGGGTCAAGCATATGGTATCACAGTTGTATGCATTGAACATTCTTGTGAGTGTGAGTGCAATTTGGAAAATGTCCTAAAATCAAATGTTTCAAATACGTGTGAAATAGGACAAATCTTTTTCGTGAGGGCACTTGAAACATGAGGATTGATACAATTTAAAACCTTTGTTGAAATAAGATGAACGGATCATGTTGATCCTTAAGTATATTAGAGGTACCACTTGAAGCTGTAGGAATTACTTTAAATTCAATCTTTAAAAAAAAAAAAAAAAAAAAAAAAAATGAGAGATTTACCTGCAATCTTAACTGTTGATACCAATTGTAGTGAAGGTTTGACTATCTCATCATTTTTTATTTTTTTTCAAAAAGAAAAGAAAAAAGTGAAAAAACACTCATTCTTTAATATTTTAAAACCTTTTTAAGAATCTTTCAATTTTCTAAAAAAAAAAAAATTGCCTTTTGAGCTGTTCATTGTAAAAAGTGTCATCGGGTTAATCTCGTATATGTGAGAGTCATATTTTACGGCATGGATTGTTCGTCCAAAAATGTGACATGTTTTTTATAGGCTTTGGATATCACATGCAATATTATTTTCCTATTTCATCATGTTCATATTGTACATTTTATAGTGATGATCTTCTTTCAGATTTTTTCCAGTATTCATCATCTACAAGTTTGGAACTACATTTGACCTGATTCCTTGATTAACAGGATATGTAGGCGCCACGACGGCTCGGTCATATACCCAGTGTGATTATTATTTTTCCTTACAATAAAACTAGGACAGAATTTTTGAAAATATATCAAAAATTCTCCATAGAGGTGTTATCGCCAACAAGTCAAGATTGAAGATCATTTTGAGATTTGCCAAAATTCTAACTGGGACAGAATTTTGAGGAAGACCTCAAAATTCTGATAAGTACTGCGAGAAGCTTGATAGCAACTACAAAAATCATGCATTGAGAGTCAATATTCATGCATTGCAAAAATTCATGCATTGAGAGTCAATATTCATGCATTGCAGAAAATCAAGCATTGAGAGTCAATATTCATGCATCGCAAAACTATCATGCATCGCGAGTCAATATTCATGCATTGCAAAAAAAATAAAAAAAAAAAATCATCATTCATCGCGAGTCAATATTCATGCATTGCAAAGATCATGCATCCAAGTTAATATTCATGCATCGCGAGTTATTATTCATGCATCTCGAGAAGATTTAATACCTCGCAGAAATTTATGCATCGCAAGAAGATTTCATACCTTGCGGAATTTATGTATCGCAAGAAGATTTCATACCTTGCGGAATTTATTCATCGCGAGAAGATTCCATCCCTCGCAAAATTCATGCATTGCGGGAAGATATTCATGCCCCACAGAAGATCATGCATCGAGAGTCAATATTCATGCATTGCAAAAAATCATGCATCGCGCGTCAATATTCATGCATAGCAGGAAGATATTCATGCCCCGCAGAAGATCATGCATTGAGAGTCAATATTCATGCATAGCGGAAAATCATGCATCGCGAGTCAATATTCATGCATAGCGGAAAATCATGCATCGCGGAAGATCATGCATTGCGAGTCAATATTCATGCATTGCAAAAAATCATGCATCGCGAGTCAATATTCATGCATCGCAAAAAAAAAATAAAAAAAAATCATGCATCGCGAGTCAATATTCATGCATTGCAAAAGATCATGCATCCAAGTTAATATTCATGCATCGCAAGTTATTATTCACGCATCGCGAGAAGATTTCATACCTCGCAGAAATTAATGCATCGCAAGAAGATTTCATACCTTGCGGAATTTATGCATCGCGAGAAGATTTCATCCCTCGCAAAATTTTATGCATCGCGAGAAGATTCCATCCCTCGCAAAAGTTTATACATTGCCAAGAAGATATTTGCATTTAAGACGCATCTATTCGGAGGTGAAGGATTTGCACCATATCTTTTCAACGTTTAAGTCGGTGAAAACTTGCGTTGAAAGATATTTGCATTTAAGACGCATCTATTCGGAGGTGAAGGATGTGCACCATATATTTTTAACGTTTAAGTCGGTGAAAACTTGCGTTGAAAGATATTTGCATTTAAGACACATCTATTTGGAGGTGAAGGTTGTGCACTCTATCTATTCAACGTTCAAGTCGGTGGAAACGTGCGTTGAAAGATGTTTACATTTTGTCCTACCGATGGACATACATTCAAAATCCTATCGATGGATCATCATTTTTTTTTCATTCGTCCTATCGATGGACATACATTTCAAATCCTACAGATTGATCATCATCTTCATTCGTCCTACCAAGGGACCTGTATTTATCTCCATTTATCGTATCATAATAGATGCTGCCCTTTTTCTTTTAGTTTTGCCTATATTAATGAGTTTTATCTTTGTTTTTTTTAAAACATTCTAGAGGATGCACTCTCAGAGGAGCCACATGTGCGAATTACTTCAACAAGGACGCAACATATCATAGAACCTTTTGGAGACAAGTCTGGGATTGACTTCCACCACATTCAACCGCACTTCTCTACAAAGGTCATGTGTTCGGTCAAAATTGGGTTTGTCAATTTTCGTTGTCCACGATTTCTTTCATCAATCATACACACCGAAAGGGACAGCTGTTGACACCCAATTTTGGCCTAACATTTTAAAAAATTTATAATTTTCACTTAATTCATATTCGAATCAATTAATTTATTTTGTTTAGATTAAGAAGCTCTCTAAATTAATTTATGTGAATTCATCCTATTAATCAATTACTTTAAAACCATTCAAATAGACAAATTTTGGATTTTTTTTTGCATTTGTCCCACATCGCTTCCCACGTCTATTTTGAACCCAAAATTGGTCCTATATAAGCCCCTCTTCATTACACCAAAGAGGGAAGGAAAAAAAAGAGGAGATCAAAGAGTACCCAGAAATTTTTCGGGAATTCTTGGTTCCATAGTTTAATATTTTTAAAATATTTTCGCGGCTGTTCGAGTTTGGGGAGGTGGTGGATCGTCTCCGTCAAATTCGCAGTTCCGGTTCGCTGCCCAGAACCAGGTAAATTCTTGCTTAGCTTTGTATTATTTAATTTCTAGCTTTTCTATCTGTTATATGTTAATTATCTTTGTTTTAGCTTTCGTGCATTAGTTGTGGTATGACATTTTAGTAGCGTTTCTCTTGTTCCTACTGTTTTATTTACTGTTAGTTGTAAATTTATTTATTTATTTATTTTTCTTTAGTTTTGCTTATGTTTCTTTAGGAATTTATTAGTGTATTAGTTATAGTTTAGGAGTTATGGCCAATGACAAAACTCTCCGTCGGTTTTGGAGGCCTACGTAATATTAAAAGACGGAAATTTTTAGTTCAAGTTTTAATGCTTGTTATTGTTTAGATTTATTCCATTTTTTTCATTTATTGTTATTGTCTTCAATTGATCCGGATATATTTAGTTGGTGAATATGCTTAGTTATTATTATTAATATTTATTCTATTATTTATTCCTTGCAGTGAATAATAATGTTGTTCAATTTAAAGTGATTTTAGTTAATGATGATGCCCGTTTGTTTTGTTGTTGCAAGGTCAATTCACTTTTATTATTTCAATATATTACCATTATTATTATTGAGCTATAAATTTAATGACATCATATTCCTTTGTTGATTAGTTTGACGGTCAAAATATATTTGCTTATTTTATTTGTTTCTTCTAGCGTTTTATATATTCAATTTGTCATGTCAATAATGTTAGTTGTCTTTACTGTTCATGTTAATTTGACCAACTATTTGAATTCTTTTGAGGGGTCTGACATGAAATGTCACATTATAAGGTTATTTCCTTCAATAATTGTTATTATTTCTAAGTTGTAGTTTTTGTCTTGGATTGTTTTAGAGACATTTGGTTACTTGTTAATTTTATTTAATTGTTAAGAAACCAATTAAATGACCAATGAAAAATCTATCCGTCGGGTTTAGAGGCCTCCCTATTTAAAAAGACGGAAACATAATTTAAGTTCATATATGTTTATTTGTTAAATTGGTCAATGAAAAAATTCTCCGTCGATTTTGGAGGCCTTTCCATTTTAAAAGACGGAAATCTAATTTAAGTTCATATATGTTTATTTGTTAAGTTGGCCGATGAAGAAATTACCGTCGATTTACAAGGCCTCTCATGTTAATAAGACGGGTTTTGATTTTTAAGCTATTATTTGGTTTATTCATTTTTATTCATATTTTATTTATTACTAACACTTTTACTAAATGTCTTTACAGGTACATAGAGGTACTCCCATTGAAGTTATTCGAATTAAGTTCGAATTGTACTCTTTATTCAATATTTTGTATATATTACGTTAGGCAAACTTTAGGCCGTTTCTTATATTTTCTTATTTTATTATTTGTGTATATGCATGTTTATTATATTTGTATATTATTTTATTTTTTTCTCAATTTAAAAAAAAAATGAATTCAGCCGGGACCCACACTTGTGGATTTCGAAGGGTGCCTAAAGTATTCATCATCACCAATTTGGAACTACATTTACCTGATTCCTTGATTAACAGGATATTGTAGGCGCCACGACGGCCGTCAGTATACCCAGTGTGATTATTATTTTTCCTTACAATAAAACTAGGACAGGAATTTTTGAAAATAATCAAAATTCTCCATAAGTGTTATCGCCAACAATCAAGATTGGAAATCATTTGAATTTGCAAAAATTCTAACGACAGAATTTGAGGAAGACCTCAAAATTCGATATAGCTCCGAGAACTTGATAGCATACTCAAAAATCATGCATTGAGAGCAAAATTCATGCATTGCAAAAATTCAATGCATTGAGAGTCAATATTCATGCATTCAGAAAAAAAATTAAGCACTATGAGAGTTCAAATATTATGCATCGCAAAACTATCATGCATCGCGAGTTCAATATATCATGCATTGCAAAAAAAAATAAAAAAAAAAAAATCATCATTCATCGCGAGTCAATATTCATGCATTGCAAAGATCATGCATCAAGTTAATACTTCATGCATCTAGGCGATTATTATTCATGCATCCGAGAGGATTTATAACCTCGGCAGCGAATTTATGCAATCGCAAGAAGATTCATACCATTGCGAGAATTATTATCGCAAGAAGATTCATACCTTGCAATTATATTCATCGCGAGAGAGATTCCTATCCCTCGCAAAATTCTGCATTCGGGAAGTATTCATGCCCACAGAAGATCATGCATCGAGAGTCATATCGAGCATTGCAAAAATCATGCATCGCGCCGCAATATGCAGGCCATAGCAGGAAATATCATGCCCCGCAGAAAGATCATGCATGAGAGTCAAGATTCATCATAGCGGAAAATCATGGCATCGCGATGTCAATATTCATGCCATAGCGGAAATCATTGCATCGCGGAAGATCATCATGCAGGTCAATATCATGCATTGCAAAAAAATCATGCATCGCCGAGTCAATATTCTGCACCCCCCCCCCCCCCCCCCCCCCCCCCATCGCAAAAAAAAAACTAAAAAAATCATGCATCGCGATCAATATTCATGCATTGCAAAAGATCATGCATCAAGTTAATATTCATGCATCGCAAGTATTATTCACGCATCCGAAAGTTCATACACTCGCAGAAATTAATGCATCGCAAGAAGATTTCATGCTTGCGGCAATTATGCATCGCCAGAAGATTTCATCCCTCGCAAAATTGTATGCATCCGAAAGATTCCATCCCTCGCAAAAGTTTATACATTGCCAAGAAGATATTGCATTAAGACGCATCTATTCGGAGGTGAAAGATTGACCATACTTTTCAACGTTTAAGTCGGTAAAACTTGCGTTGAAAGATATTGCATTTAATTCATTATTTGGTGATATTTTGCATTATCCATTATGTACATGAACTAACACTCTTACATTTTGAGTTGTTCTTCTTCACAGCGAAAAATTGATTTATGTCTGAATTCAGAAATCATTATTTGTCCGAAGTCGCAAGAGACAAGAGGATTAGCGAAATGCGAGTCCTTGTAATTCACAAGACATTAATATTAAGTCAAAACGATAATCAGGGGAGTATTTGACTATGAGGTGACACCCGCTTATTTTATTATTATTTTGCATGATCGTCCTGCTCTCACATATTTCTCATATTTTTGTAGGAATACCGTCCCCGACATCAGTCGGAGATGGTCATAACAATGTTTGGATCTTGTAAAAATTGAGAGGAGACAGTTCCAAGAAAACATCCAAAAAGAGTATACGTAGAAATTACTGTGAAAATTTGCAGGTTACATTCAAAAGACAGTATAAAAATTGACGATTAAGAGACTATAAAACATATTGGTGCGCGAAAAAAAAGAATAAAAAAAAAATTCATGACTAATTTTAGTGGCGTTAGACCTAGAAATTTCTTTGAGTTGTCTAAATCTTTAAATTATTATATGCCTTATCTGACGAACTACGCGAACCTGATTCTCATTTTAATGAGATACGTAGGCAACCCTTTTTGGGTTCGGTATTATCTTCTCCAAAAAAGGTAAAAAATAAAATAATAAATAAAATAGTTTGTGCATATTTTCCAAGTCATATCTACATGAACTACGCACACCTGATTCTCATTTTAATGAGATACGTAGGCAGCCCTTCTCGGGTTCGGTAATCATTCTTTCAAAAAAAAAATTTTACTTGTACATACTGTAAGAGTCATGTCTTCAGCTCGGTTGGGACTATGTAGTTAAGAGCATGTAAATATATTTGATATGATGGAAAAGACTGACTTTATGGTAAACTATAGATTCTCGTGGTACCTCTTATCTGTACTTTTGTGATGCTTGAAAATTCTCTTGCATGCAATCAAGATAAGAATAAAACTAACCTTATGTTTCATGTGCATTGTGTGGTGAGCTTTTGATCAAAGTTCTGTTGATCTAGAACTTGACCTGAATGTTTTTCGAGGCGAAATCCTGAGTAATGTTTGGTTTGAGAAAGGATTGTAGGCTTTTTTTTACCCGATTGTGCCTTTCAAAGCCTACCAAATTACACTAATCCCTAGTTTTCCCACTTTGAGCCTGAAACCTTTCTTTGGACAACCACATCTTAACAACTACCATTTTAAGTGCTTACAAGCACTATCCTCTCTTGGCCCAACCTTCTTGAGTGCACCAAGAATGTGCAAATTATAAGAGAAGATCCATGTTTGAAATTTCCGAAAGAAAAGATATTGAGTCTCCCAAAGTCAAGAAAACAAAAGACTTCTAGAGAAAAAGAAATTAAGGAAGAAAGAAAAGGTGAAGGAATAAAAAAAAGGCAAAAATACTCTTACAAGGTCAATGAAAGGTGGGAAGGAAAATACTCCAACAAAAAGGAGAAAAAATTTATAAGAAATGAGTGAAATAAAAGAAAAGCTCCAAGAAATAAGGACTCAAAAGAAGTCGAAACAACGGAAGAAAAAGAAGAAGAAGGGAAAAGAGTCAAAAATGAGAATTCAAAAGAAGTTGAAAAGGGGGAGAACAATGAAGAGGATCTAACGCCAAAGGCGTACCAATCATTAAGAGCACAAATTCTGTGTGACGCTCAAGGAGGAATTAAGTCACTTTTATCCAAATAAATACCCTACCCATCCCTAAGCCTACGTTACAAGCCAATGACAAGCCCTACATGATCTCATTCTAAATGTTCTCACATTAGTGGAGATTTACATAAGGGTCAAGCATATGGTATCACAGTTGTATGCATTGAACATTCTTGTGAGTGTGAGTGCAATTTGGAAAATGTCCTAAAATCAAATGTTTCAAATACGTGTGAAATAGGACAAATCTTTTTCGTGAGGGCACTTGAAACATGAGGATTGATACAATTTAAAACCTTTGTTGAAACAAGATGAACGGATCATGTTGATCCTTAAGTATATTAGAGGTACCACTTGAAGCTGTAGGAATTACTTTAAATTCAATCTTTAAAAAAAAAAAAAAAAAAAAAAAAATGAGAGATTTACCTGCAATCTTAACTGTTGATACCAATTGTAGTGAAGGTTTGACTATCTCATCATTTTTTATTTTTTTTTCAAAAAGAAAAGAAAAAGTGAAAAAACACTCATTCTTTAATATTTTAAAACCTTTTTAAGAATCTTTCAATTTTCTAAAAAAAAAAAATTGCCTTTTGAGCTGTTCATTGTAAAAAGTGTCATCGGGTTAATCTCGTATATGTGAGAGTCATATTTTACGGCATGGATTGTTCGTCCAAAAATGTGACATGTTTTTTATAGGCTTTGGATATCACATGCAATATTATTTTCCTATTTCATCATGTTCATATTGTACATTTTATAGTGATGATCTTCTTTCAGATTTTTTCCAGTATTCATCATCTACAAGTTTGGAACTACATTTGACTGATTCCTTGATTAACAGGATATGTAGGCGCCACGACGGCTCGGTCATATACCCAGTGTGATTATTATTTTCCTTACAATAAAACTAGGACAGAATTTTTGAAAATATATCAAAAATTCTCCATAGAGGTGTTATCGCCAACAAGTCAAGATGAAGATCATTTTGAGATTTGCCAAAATTCTAACTGGACAGAATTTTGAGGAAGACCTCAAAATTCTGATAAGTACTGCGAGAAGCTTGATAGCAACTACAAAAATCATGCATTGAGAGTCAATATTCATGCATTGCAAAAATTCATGCATTGAGAGTCAATATTCATGCATTGCAGAAAATCAAGCATTGAGAGTCAATATTCATGCATCGCAAAACTATCATGCATCGCGAGTCAATATTCATGCATTGCAAAAAAAATAAAAAAAAAAAATCATCATTCATCGCGAGTCAATATTCATGCATTGCAAAAGATCATGCATCCAAGTTAATATTCATGCATCGCGAGTTATTATTCATGCATCTCGAGAAGATTTAATACCTCGCAGAAATTTATGCATCGCAAGAAGATTTCATACCTTGCGGAATTTATGTATCGCAAGAAGATTTCATACCTTGCGGAATTTATTCATCGCGAGAAGATTCCATCCCTCGCAAAATTCATGCATTGCGGGAAGATATTCATGCCCACAGAAGATCATGCATCGAGAGTCAATATTCATGCATTGCAAAAAATCATGCATCGCGCGTCAATATTCATGCATAGCAGGAAGATATTCATGCCCGCAGAAGATCATGCATTGAGAGTCAATATTCATGCATAGCGGAAAATCATGCATCGCGAGTCAATATTCATGCATAGCGGAAATCATGCATCGCGGAAGATCATGCATTGCGAGTCAATATTCATGCATTGCAAAAAATCATGCATCGCGAGTCAATATTCATGCATCGCAAAAAAAAAATAAAAAAAAATCATGCATCGCGAGTCAATATTCATGCATTGCAAAAGATCATGCATCCAAGTTAATATTCATGCATCGCAAGTTATTATTCACGCATCGCGAAAAGATTTCATACCTCGCAGAAATTAATGCATCGCAAGAAGATTTCATGCCTTGCGGAATTTATGCATCGCGAGAAGATTTCATCCCTCGCAAAATTTTATGCATCGCGAGAAGATTCCATCCCTCGCAAAAGTTTATACATTGCCAAGAAGATATTTGCATTTAAGACGCATCTATTCGGAGGTGAAGGATTTGCACCATATCTTTTCAACGTTTAAGTCGGTGAAAACTTGCGTTGAAAGATATTTGCATTTAAGACGCATCTATTCGGAGGTGAAGGATGTGCACCATATATTTTTAACGTTTAAGTCGGTGAAAACTTGCGTTGAAAGATATTTGCATTTAAGACACATCTATTTGGAGGTGAAGGTTGTGCACTCTATCTATTCAACGTTCAAGTCGGTGGAAACGTGCGTTGAAAGATGTTTACATTTTGTCCTACCGATGGACATACATTCAAAATCCTATCGATGGATCATCATTTTTTTTTCATTCGTCCTATCGATGGACATACATTTCAAATCCTACAGATTGATCATCATCTTCATTCGTCCTACCAAGGGACCTGTATTTATCTCCATTTATCGTATCATAATAGATGCTGCCCTTTTTCTTTTAGTTTTGCCTATATTAATGAGTTTTATCTTTGTTTTTTTTAGAACATTCTAGAGGATGCACTCTCAGAGGAGCCACATGTGCGAATTACTGCAACAAGGACGCAACATATCATAGAACCTTTTGGAGACAAGTCTGGGATTGACTTCCACCACATTCAACCGCACTTCTCTACAAAGGTCATGTGTTCGATCAAAATTGGGTTTGTCAATTTTCGTTGTCCACGATTTCTTTCATCAATCATACACACCGAAAGGGACAGCTGTTGACACCCAATTTTGGCCTAACATTTTAAAAAAATTATAATTTTCACTTAATTCATATTCGAATCAATTAATTTATTTTGTTTAGATTAAGAAGCTCTCTAAATTAATTTATGTGAATTCATCCTATTAATCAATTACTTTAAAATCATTCAAATAGACAAATTTTGGATTTTTTTTGCATTTGTCCCACATCGCTTCCCACGTCTATTTTGAACCCAAAATTGGTCCTATATAAGCCCCTCTTCATTACACCAAAGAGGGAAGGAAAAAAAAGAGGAGATCAAAGAGTACCCAGAAATTTTTCGGGAATTCTTGGTTCCATAGTTTAATATTTTTAAAATATTTTCGCGGCTGTTCGAGTTTGGGGAGGTGGTGGATCGTCTCCGTCAAATTCGCAGTTCCGGTTCGCTGCCCAGAACCAGGTAAATTCTTGCTTAGCTTTGTATTATTTAATTTCTAGCTTTTCTATCTGTTATATGTTAATTATCTTTGTTTTAGCTTTCGTGCATTAGTTGTGGTATGACATTTTAGTAGCGTTTCTCTTGTTCCTACTGTTTTATTTACTGTTAGTTGTAAATTTATTTATTTATTTATTTTTCTTTAGTTTTGCTTATGTTTCTTTAGGAATTTATTAGTGTATTAGTTATAGTTTAGGAGTTATGGCCAATGACAAAACTCTCCGTCGGTTTTGGAGGCCTACGTAATATTAAAAGACGGAAATTTTAGTTCAAGTTTTAATGCTTGTTATTGTTTAGATTTATTCCATTTTTTCATTTATTGTTATTGTCTTCAATTGATCCGGATATATTTAGTTGGTGAATATGCTTAGTTATTATTATTAATATTTATTCTATTATTTATTCCTTGCAGTGAATAATAATGTTGTTCAATTTAAAGTGATTTTAGTTAATGATGATGCCCGTTTGTTTTGTTGTTGCAAGGTCAATTCACTTTTATTATTTCAATATATTACCATTATTATTATTGAGCTATAAATTTAATGACATCATATTCCTTTGTTGATTAGTTTGACGGTCAAAATATTTTTGCTTATTTTATTTGTTTCTTCTAGCGTTTTATATATTCAATTTGTCATGTCAATAATGTTAGTTGTCTTTACTGTTCATGTTAATTTGACCAACTATTTGAATTCTTTTGAGGGGTCTGACATGAAATGTCACATTATAAGGTTATTTCCTTCAATAATTGTTATTATTTCTAAGTTGTAGTTTTTGTCTTGGATTGTTTTAGAGACATTTGGTTACTTGTTAATTTTATTTAATTGTTAAGAAACCAATTAAATGACCAATGAAAAATCTATCCGTCGGGTTTAGAGGCCTCCCTATTTAAAAAGACGGAAACATAATTTAAGTTCATATATGTTTATTTGTTAAATTGGTCAATGAAAAAATTCTCCGTCGATTTTGGAGGCCTTTCCATTTTAAAAGACGGAAATCTAATTTAAGTTCATATATGTTTATTTGTTAAGTTGGCCGATGAAGAAATTACCGTCGATTTACAAGGCCTCTCATGTTAATAAGACGGGTTTTGATTTTTAAGCTATTATTTGGTTTATTCATTTTTATTCATATTTTATTTATTACTAACACTTTTACTAAATGTCTTTACAGGTACATAGAGGTACTCCCATTGAAGTTATTCGAATTAAGTTCGAATTGTACTCTTTATTCAATATTTTGTATATATTACGTTAGGCAAACTTTAGGCCGTTTCTTATATTTTCTTATTTTATTATTTGTGTATATTGCATGTTTATTATATTTGTATATTATTTTATTTTTTCTCAATTTAAAAAAAAAATGAATTCAGCCGGGACCCACACTTGTGGATTTCGAAGGGTGCCTAACCCCTTCCCTTCGGAATAATTTGAACCCCTTACGTAGAATCAAATTGGTTTCGTAGATCATTTATGGTTTCCTAGTTTTTTCCTAAAATTAGGTGGCGACTCTTTTTTAAAAAGTCGTTTATTTTTAAAACTCTATCAAAATTGAATCAATTAATTATTTTTCGAGTTGCCGCGACGTTTCGCCCTATTTGAACAGAGTAGGGATGTAAACAATATGGTGTCTGATTTGTAATTTAATAATTTGCATAACTAATATATGAATAAGTTATCAAGAAATTTATCTATAATTTTATACATGTATAATAGAAGGTGGAACAAATAATATATAAATAACTAAACCCTGCAAAAAATAATAGATAAATTTATTCCTAACTAATTCATATATTATTAATATTACATAATTTTAATGGAATAAATTGGTCTTCTCAAATTAATCATGACCTCGTTGTAATTAACACAAAGGAGACATCTGCACTTAATTAACTCTTATTTATTATTCCCTCCGTCCGAAATTATTTGTCATGTTGCGCTTATCGAAAGTCAATTTGACTAATTTTCAAAGATAAATTAGATTACATTAATTCGATATTTTAAACAAAAAAAATTTAGATATTCTAAAACTATATGAAAAGTACTATAAATTACAATTTTTTGCATATTAATATGATGAAAAAATACATCTTAAAATGTTAGTCAAAGTTTTTATAATTTGACTCTAAAAATAGAAATTATGACAAATAATAACGGACGAAGGGAGTAATTATTATTGTGGTATGACAAAAGACTCTGCAGTCAATGATAAAAATTTCAACAAAAGAACTAATTAATACTCAAATCTTGTATGTTACTTTTCATTTCATATTAAAATACAACTCTTAATCTTGTTTTCCCAACCGTTATGTCCAGCATATTTGGAGTAGAAATATTTTAGAAGCAAAATGTACGAATATTAATTGATGCATAATTAATTAGATTATAGTTTGTGAATATTTATTACTGTTTCAACATAATTAAAAAAATACGTAATCTACATTGGCTGAATTTCTGTGAGCAGTGACATCATAATAATAGCTAATTGACATTGAAATATGGTGACTTTGACAGTTAATTAATTAATCACTACCTATATATTTTTACATTTTAAAGAGGACACGCAAACTTAATTACTATCAATTTAGTGGTTCTCATAAATATTTATATGGATATAAGTTCACGTCGTAATAGTTTAATTTGAGACAACAACGCAAATCTCAATTACTTTTCTTTACATGAGTTTTCAATTTTATAGATCTTATCGAAATTTGAACTTCGGATATATGTTACTGACGTATCTAGATATATGTATCTCGGATACATAGGTAAAAATTAATGTATTTCAGATACATTATATTCAACTGGATTTGCATGTATCCTACTCTCTCGCTTCTCGCTTGCCTATATCCATATGTATATGTATTTTAAAATGTATTTCGAATGTATCTCGTATCCCAGAATATCTACTATCTAGTATAATTCGCATGTATCATGGATACATAGACTATCTCGCTCGTCTGTCTCCTATTTCGCTTGCCTCTCTCCTTATCGCACTTCTCTTCTTATGGAACTCGTTTCTCTCCTTATTTCAGTATATCTTATAGCAAAAATACATGTATTTAGATGTATTTGATATGAAATTATTAATTAACAAGACAATATGTAGTAGTTTCAAACTATGCACAGATTGAAAATTAGTAAAAATATTAGTAATGTTTGTATAATTAGGTAACTTTTCCTTTGATCATTACAATAGTTTATGCACACTTTTATTATTTTCTTTTCGTTGGATGATAAAATAAATATTGAGCAACTATATTCATCAAAAACTTTTATATATAATATAAAGAAAAAAATATTACCTAGTGCATTTGGTCTCTCTTGAGATTTCAAACTCTTTGTTTCCTATAAATTTTATATGTCATTGATCCCAAACTACATATAAAATGATAAAATTAAATATCTGGATACGATTACGTGACTATAATTTTATTTCACTAAAATCACATAATTGTATTTTCTAGTAGAAATTTATAAAACTTTCGTCTTACTTGAACGTAACTAAAAAAGCTCAATCAACATCATGAATGAGAGATTTAGAAGAGAAGAGAAGAAAAAAACTTTGTATTTCAATCTAAAAGCTTTTCTTTACACAATGAGGAAGTAATTACTTATATAGACATGTAATTACCTTTCAGAAAGTAGTTATAACAACTTTTACAGTAAAAAGACTAATCTACCCTTAGTCTCACCTACTTTATATCACAACACTCCCCTTCAAACTAGGTGGTGCAAAAGTATCTAACACTCCTAGTTTGGATAGTAGGTGTTCATGTTGAAGTCTGGACAACCCTTTTGTAAGCACATCTGCACTCACATTGATCAGTCCTTGTTGTAATTTCTCCCTTATAAAATGACAATCGATCTCAATATGCTTCGTCCTTTCGTGATACATTGGATTCGCACCAATTTGAATGGTTGTTTTGCTGTCACTATATACCTGCACTGGTAATTGTACTTCAATACCTACTTCTTTCAGTAATCCAAGCAACCACTAATTCTGAAATAGTGGAGGCAAGACTCCTATATTCAACTTCAGTTGAACTCTTTAACACTATCGTTTGCTTCTTTGCCTTCCAGAAAACTAATGACTGATCAACATTTACCATGTATCCTGTTACACACAAGAAGCCCAATCAGCATCACAAAATTTTGTCACCAAATCATCTGAATTGCTAGATAACAATAAACATTGTCCAGGTTTCTCTTGATATATCTAATCACTCTTAATGCAACATCAAGATGTGATTTCTTCGGCTTCTGTAGAAATTAACTAAGATTTTGTGTACTAAATGTTATGTCAGGTCTGATCATATTTAGATACAATAGCTTGCCAATTAGTTTTTGATACATTGTTTGATCCACAAGTGGATCCTCTGCCTCTACTTGTTCCTTCTTTACATGTTCATTGACCTCTTTTCTCAACTCAAAAAAGACGATGTGCGGGCAAGTCGATCAAAGGGCCTTTAAAGACCGACCATTATCAGACTCTTCTTATGCTTTTTTTTTCACCGGGATTGGATCGAGGAAAGCAGGCTTGACAGAGCCGGCGAATAATAGGCAGTGGCTTGGTTAAGGGAACCCACCGGAGCCGTAGCGAAAGCTACAACTTTGATATCAGTTTATCATTGATATCAATAGGTGTACCTGCAGGTTTGGCTACTGTCATTCCAACTTCAGATATTAGTTCAAGAGCATATTTTCTTTGATGGATCAATATACCAGCATTTGATCTAGTGAATTCAATTCCTAAGAAATACTTTAATTCACCTAGATCATTTATCTTGAAGGCTTGTTGTAATGCTTCTTTTGTATCTTGTATTAGTTTTAGACTGCTATCAGTGATCAACATATCATCCACATAAACAAGAACTATAATGATCCTCTCTTCTACTTTATTAATAAACAATGAATGATCATGTTGACTCTGCTGAAACTTTAGTTTGAGAAGTGTTTCAATTAACTTATGATTCCACTGTTTAGGTGCTTGTTTGAGACCATAGAGGGACTTGATCAGCCTACATACCTTCTCCCATTGACTGACAAAGCCCTGAGGCATTTTTATCTGTAACAGCCTCATAATAGGTATAAAGCTCCCTTATTATAGAAGTGGCAGCAATATAGGCTTGATAAGGAGAGGAGAGATGATCATAACACATATAATTGCACATAGGATAGGGAACGGATTTACTGAGAGTACATGAAACAAAATCCTTCATCCATAATGAAGATTGTTTTTACCAAGAAGATCTTCTAACAACAGGTATTTGAGAAGTCTCCTCAATAACCTCTAATGCTATATCAGCAGTATCTACTTCAGGAACATATATTGGAGGACTTGAAGATAACTCAGACTCCCTTGGTTGATCATCATATGAACAATTAGGAACAGGAACATAGTGAGACATCATGGGTTCTTGAACTGCAGACTCATGCATGGAGTCTGTAAACAACTTTTCTTGAACTAGACTGGACATCTGAGCAAAAGGAAACTGATCCTCTCAGAATAACACATCTCTACTAATAAAAAATGACTTCTTACCTTGATCAAGCAAGATGTATCAATTTTGAATTTTTGAATATCCCATAAAAACAACAGACCTGGATCTTGGCAATAGTTTGTCATGTTCAAACAGTTGTTTATCATAGCACAAACAACTAATGGTTTTAAGATGAGTCAATATTGGTTTGCTACCATACAATCTTTCATAAGGTGTCTCATAACCAAGCACACTACTAGGTAACCTGTTAATGATATAAGCAGCAGCTAACACACACTGACCCAATAACACAGTGGTATATTAGCCTGAAACCTGAGTGCTCTTGTAACCTTAAGTAAATGTCTATGTTTTCTATCAGCAACACCATTTTGTTGAGGGGTATAAGGACAGGATCTTTGATATACAATACCCATATATTTGAACATATTAACACACAGTGAGTTCACAAACTCAGTACCATTGTCAGACCTCAATATTTTGACTCCCTTTCGAAATTGATTTTTGACATAGACAAGAAACTCTTTAATAGAACATACACAGTTGATTTATGTTCAAGCAAGAATAGTCAAGTCATTCTTGAAAAATCATCAACAATAATAATAAAATACTTGCCACCATCAACTGTGGGTACAACATAGAAACCCCAAACGTCAACATGTATCAAGTCACTTAATACTATCACAGGAAATGCTAGCCTTGTTTGTTTAGCATAGGGACATACTCAACATTCAGACAAAGTACATAAAGTTTGTTGATTCACACCAAACAGTATTGAAAAAACTGCAGAAGACACATGTCCTAATCTTTGATGCGATAACTTCATGTCTACTGTCTTTGTAGTGTTGACAGCAAAAGCAACTTTCTTTGCATCACTGGAACATGACTCAATTTTATTGTTTAAATGTTGCATTAACAAGTATAGAATACCTTCTTCTTTACCAACTGTTTTCACCTCCCCATTGTAGAGTTCCCGTAAAACACAAAAATTAAGAAAAAAAGTAACAGAGCAACCTAATTTCTTGGTGACCTGACTGACTGATAATATATTATACTTGAACTCAAGAACATGTAACACAGTAGTGACCACACTTCTGTTTGATAAGACACATGAACCAACATAAGACACTTGAGTTATGGTACCATTTGGGAGATACACAGGTTTAAATTTTGAAAGCTTTGACACTGAGCCTTTTATCATCATATCTAAGCTATAAACTATGTGATTTGTTGCACCTATATCAATAATTCACACTTGATTATGATCAAGAACAAAAGTATTTTTACCTGTTGTACTAGCAGTGTTGTAGGTAAAAACAGTAGGTGCAGATGACTTTTGTTGAACCATCTTCAAAATATGATCATATTGATCTTTTGTAAAAGTGCACCCCTGTAGCATCTATTGAACTTCTTTTTCAGTCTGACTGACTTTGGAATTAACATCAAATCCCTCAGAATTGTGTTGATGTAGATTAGGTGAAATTTCCCAGTCCGGTGGAAGAATGTTAGTATCGAGACCATATGTGAAATTGGCATGAGCTGATGCATACTGAATACCAGTTGGAGCACTTGAACCTCCTTGTACCTTTCTTTTTGACTTAAAGTCAAGCGGATAACCTACCACTTTGTAACAGATCTCTTAAACTTCTAACTCACACCTGAGCTATTATTACCACATGAACTGCTACCAGCTTTTGAGTTATAGCAACAGATGAATCCATGCTAATAGAAGTTATTCCCAAGCTAGTAGTAAAACTCACCACAGTCTTTTGATATTCATCCCCAACTATCATAGAATACACATGATTTATTGTTGGTAATGGATCGAGCATGAGAATTTGACTTCTAGCTTGCTGATAGGATTCATTCAGTCCCATTAAGAACTGATAGACTTTATGTCTGTTCATATAGTTACAAATCCCTTTGAAATCTCACAGTTACAACAAGGAGCTGGTACTAATATTTCAAACTCATCCCACAGGGTTTTGAGTCTTGTGTGATACTCACAAACAGATCCAGTACCATGTTGCATAGACACAATGTCTTTGTGCAAACTATAGGTTCTCGAACCATCTACTCAATTAAACCTTTCTCTTAAATCTGTCCAAACATCAAATGCACTAGAAGCAAAAGCAAGTCCACTCAATAACCCTTTAGATACAGAGTTTAATAACCAGGACAAAATAATTGCATTCACTCTTTTCCAATGTCCCCACAATTCTACACCATACATCTCTTTTTTAACTATTTCATCAATTAACCCAAGCTTATTCATTCCTAACAGTGCTAGTCGAATTGATCAACTCTATAACATATAGCAGTTTCCAATGCCAAGCAGTTGAAACAAAATCAAACTAATACTACTAACATCAGTAGGATTAAGAAATAGAGGATGGTTGTAATCAATACACTTGACCATTTATTGAACTACCAGTTTGAGAAACAAACGATGCAGACTCGAATAAAGGCAAATCCATTGAACTACCTTCGAGCACCATTGTTGATCAATTGAGCTTTTTCTCGCAGAAAAATAAATAGCGATCTAACAGTTATAAGAGGATATCGATTCCCGCCCTATCTCAAGCTACAATCTGCACCCAATTTTTATACAACTTTATGAATCGATGAATCAATCAATTGATTCTTTGATCCTTTAACACACACCAGCTTCAGATCTTAATCAGACTGAAGCACTAAGCTCTGATACCATGAATTAACTAAAGAAGCTCAATCAACATCATGAATGGGAGATTTTGAAGAGAAGAGAAGAAAGGAACTTTGTATTTCAATCTAAAAGCTTTTCTTTACACAATGAGAAAGTAGTTACTTATATAGACACGTAACTACCTTCCAGAAAGTAGTTATAACAATTTTTACAGTAAAAAGACTAATCTATCCTTAGTCTCACCTACTTTATATCACAACATTACTAAATTAAATTGTCGAAACTATAACCTTTCGTCGAGCATTAATTTTTACTCCATATTACTTTTTTTTGCTTTTTATCTAATAAAGGACCAACTAGACTCGATCAAACATGTAAAAAGTGTAGTTAATAAATATCAAAAGGCATTATAATTTGTTTGCATAATAAGAAATTGAATTGTGTAGAATAATAGTTATAACTGCAAAGTGCGTTGAAAAAGGAAAAAGCGTCTGAAAAAATATTTTAATTTTGGTCGAAATGGATATTACGATACCAAATTTTATGGAGGACTTCTGCACTATTTAATATTGTGTTTTAAAGGTATATATGTGCTCACATGGACACATTATTATTTATAATTATGCAATATTTATGATATCCACGTGAGCACATATATACCTTTAAAATACACTATAGTGGAGGGGTAAAAGGTTCTTTCCAAAGTTTGATATCATAACATCAATTTCGGTCAAAGTTCGAATACATTTCCGACTTTTTTCGATCGAAAAACAGTAATCTTGTTTTAAATTCTTTACAATATTCATTGACCTTTTTGTTTAATATTGATTGAGCTATTTTCTTGGAGTATTTCGCATGAGATTTTGAGAATACAAAATTATATTGGTGAATTATCACCATCTGGAGGAGGAAAAAATAGGGCAGGTCTTTTCTTCTTTTAATTGAGTTTGTATTAGATTAAAAATTAAAAGATATATATATATATATATATATATATATATATATATATATATTAAAAAAATATTATCACTCAACGAAACGTTGAATTTTCTGACAATTGTGATATTGGTATTAGTAGGTTAAAATTTTAGTGATTTTAAAACTTAATTATGATATCTTAATTAGTTTTTACAAAAAAATAAATCATAATTATTGGACTATTTGTGAGAAACTATCACATGTAATCCAAAAAAAATAAAATTGAACTTATTGGATTTCTTATTTAAACTTTTGGACTAGTTTGAACTTATTGGATTTCTTATTTAAACTTTTAGAATGTAGATTGATTTAAAATTATTTTATAAAAAATTGAATATGAAACTTTATATTTCCAAGCGACTTGTAAAACGACCCACCCAAAAATTGATATCCTAATGATTTTTTTTAGTAATAATATAAGGTATTTATGTCTATCATTAGACTAAGCTCCTATATACTATATTTTACCATCATACAAGATTAGTCAATATATTTAACTATTTTAGCACTAGTCTCAAATATATATACAGTAAAATAATTAGTATTGATACATATAGTCATGTTTTTATTTATTTATATAAACAATAGCAAAAGTCACTGTAAATATACAATGATTATATAATATAGTTTGTCAAAAGTCATAAAAAGTGTATCTCAATATACAATTCAATTACTATACATGATTTATACACAGATAATACATTATGATACACTCAAAATGCTAAATGTAGATTATACATAAAGTATACATTGATGATACATGAAATATACACTGGGAGTTCAATCTCAATTAACTCAAAATCACCTCTAAATTTTGATATGAAATCTTTTCGATGTTTCTAGTTATTTGACATATAATTCGGTTCAAAATAATTTACATTTTCAATACGTTGAATTAATTTTTAAAAAAATTAACGAAAAAGATGAAGAAGAGTGAAAAAGAAGAAACACCAACAACGGTTAGTGACGAAATTGAAAGGGAAAACAAGCAAATTGAAAGAAAGAAGAACAGTTATAGCCTATTTTGGTAATTTTAAAAGTTGGGCCGAAGCAAAAGGCTGAGTGGGATTCCTATTTTATTATGTATCTTTATTAGGAAAATTACGACAATTAAGTGTGTATATATATATATATATATATATATATAAGCTAATTAACTAATATGATTTATATTAATTGCACTTCGAAAACTTAACATTTAACTATAATTACACTCCTCTCTTTCGTCTCTGGAATCTCATTCGCTTCTCTCCTCTTTTCCAGTCATCTTTCTCTGCCCAGTCTCTTTCATGAATTCTCTTCTGTCAATCTCTCTCACTTTATATACAACACACAAATGTATAAATTGTGTTTGTGTTTGTATAAAGTGAGAGAAATTGGATATACAAATATATATTTCTCCATTCTATACACGTCTAATTATACAAATACAAATCTATCCATGTTCAGTTCTCTTGTGTTTTTCTCTCTCTTTGTAAAAACACAAGATATACAAATGCAATATATAATTTGTGCTTGTATTAAGCGAGACAGATTGGATATACAGTACAAATGTTTGAACTCGATTCAATTATATACGAATTCAAATTGCATTCAATTATATAAATGATATACATATATAATTATCCTCTCTCTGCCCTTTCTCGCTTTCCTCTCTCGACCTCTTCCGATATCGCTCTTCACTCTCATTCTGATATTGCTTGTCACTCTCATCTCTATAACATGTACCTATGAATTGTAATTAGCAATCTATAGCTATTGAGTATAATTAAGCAATTTTAAATGACTATATGCAAAAAAAAACATATTTTATTAGGCTATGTGAAGGGTTAGCTGAAGGGTCAGCTGAAGGCCCTAGCTACTCAAACATAGGTTTTAGGCCTTTTACATTGAGGCCTCAGTTTTCTTTAAAAAATGGTGAGCAACATAATGTAAAAATCAGAATCTGTTATAAAGTAACTAGCTAACAAACTAATATTAATAAACTAAATTAAAAATAAGAACAAACAAAGAGAGTATAATAATATATTTCAAACTTTTTTTATATCTTTGTATCTACCTTTGTGAAGAAAACAATGACTATTTATAGCCAATAGGAAAATATAAACTAAACACTTGGCGATTAATAAGTTATCCATTTGGCCAAGCGAGTACACCTCAAACATGGATAACCCCACATGTCATCATATTAATATACCAAATGATTACTCTTAAAGGATGACTTACATGACATCCATTTAGTTTTACAACACTCCCCCTTGTATGTCTTTGTTAATGAAAAGTTGAAAATAAATAAACATAGACATTCACAATATGTTTTACTGGCTGCCTCATTAAAAATATTTCTAGGAAAATCCAGTGGGACAAAATCTAGACTAAGGAAAAAATAGTGCAACACGTATTTTACTCCTGCTGATACAGACCACGATTCAGATGCTTAAGTCTTCGCATTCCAATCTTTTGTATCATATTTTCAAAAATCTACTGAATTATCACTTGAACGAATATGTTGTATATCAATATCACCATTTTTTTAGAGATCATGTATAAAGAATAATTTTGGTGAAATATGTTTTGTTTTATCTCCTTTTATGAAGTCTCCTCTTAATTGAGCTATGCATGCAACATTGTCTTCAAAAAACATTGTGGGTATCTTGACATCACATTTCAAACCACATTTCTTTTTGATAAAATGTACATTGATCTCAATCATACACACTCTCTACTTGTTTCATGAATGACTATTATCTCAGCATGATTGGAAGAAATAGCGACAATGGACTGCTTCGTAGATCGCCATGATATAGCAGTACCTCCGTATGTGAATAAATAGTCTGTTTGAGATCGAACTTTATGTGGGTCCAATAAATAACCTGCATCTGCATGACCAACAAGATCTGCACTTTCTTTGTTAGTATAAAATAAATCCATATCACTAGTCCCTTTTAGATATGGAAATATATGTTTAACTCTATTCAAATATCTTCGTGTAGGGGAAGAACTTAATCTTGCTAACAAATTAACAAAAAATGTTATGTCACATCTCGCAGAATTAGCAGAATACATAAGTACGTCAATTACACTAAGATAAGGTACTTCAGGACCAGAGGTTCCTCGTTCTCTTCTTGAGGTCGAAATTGATCTTTACTCACTTCAAGTGATCGTACACCATCAGAGTACTTAATGAATGTGCTTTGTCCATGTAAAATCATTTCAAGATTTTCTCAGTATAGGCATATTAATGAATGAAGACTCCGTCTGCTAAGTATTCAATTTGTAGATCAAGACAAAGTTTTGTCTTTCCAATATCTTTCATCTCAAATTCTTTCTTTAGATATTCAATTGCCTTTTAGACATTTTCTGGAGTTCCAGTGAGATTAGAGTCATCAACATAAACAGCAAGAATAACAAGCTCTGGCGTTTTTTTTAATAAGAATGCAAGGACATATGACATCATTTATATAATATTGTTTTATCAAATAATCATTGAGACGATTATACCACATGCACCCTGACTGTTTTAAGCCGTATAATGACTTTTGTAATCTGATTGAACACATTTCATGAGATTTTCAAGTAAACCTTAAAGATAAGCGGTGACTATATCCATCAGATGTATTTCAAAATTTTCATGAACAACTAAATTGATGAGATATCAAAAAGTTATTGCATCCATAACTGGTGAATATGTTTCTTCGTAGTCAACATCAGGTCGTTGAGAGAATCCTTCCGTAACAAGGCGTGCCTTGTATCTTACAATTTTATTTCGCTTTCGCACAAAAACTCATTTATAGTCAATCGACTTTACACCATTTGGGGTTTGGACTACAGGTCCAAAAATCTCACGCTTAGCAAGTGAATCTAATTCTCATTGAATTACCTTTTGTCATTTTGGCCAATCACATCTTCGTCGACATTCTTCGACAGATAAGGATTCCAGATCCTCACTGTCTTGCATAATGTTATGTGCAACATTATATACGAAAATATTATCAACTATGATTTTGGATCGATCTAAAATTATCTCATCACTCGTACAACTTATTGAAAGTTTTTCATTCACTTTAGTCTCGAATTCACTGATCTCTTCAAGAATATCAAGATTAATCAGATCTTGAATCTCTTTGTGAGATTCTTTTGTAGTGTCATTTTTCGTATTTCTTTTTCTAAGATTTTTATTCTTTGAACCCAATGGTCTTCCACGCTTCAAACATGTTTGTGATTCAGAAGTCATGACATTTGTAAATGGTCCTTTTGGGACGTCAATCTGGATAGGCACATTTACTGCAGGAGTATGTGACTTTGTTATCCTTTTCAAATCCAGTAACTGCGTCTGGCATTTGATTTGCTATGTTTTGTAAATGGATGATCTTTTGGAACTCTTGTTCACATATGAGGGAACGTGAATCAAAATGAGATAATGATGAAACTTTCCATGCAATTTTATTTTTAAGTTCATTTTTCTCTCCCCTTAATTGCGAAAAATTTATTTCATTCAATCGACAATCTGCAAATCTTACAATAAATAAATCTCCCGTCAATGGTTCAAGGTAGCGAATTATGGAGGGTGAATCAAACCCCACATATATGTCTAACCTTCTTTGAGGGCCATCTTAGTGCATTGAGGTGGTGTTACTAGCACATATACAACATATCAAAAATTTGTAGATGAGCAATATTTGGTTCATAACCAAATACTAATTGTGACGGAGAGTATTTATTATAATGAGTCGGTCTGAGACGAACAAATGATGTTGTGTGTAGAATAGCATGACCCTAAACAGTAGTGAATTACTTACTTTTCATAAATAGAGGTCTTGCTATCAATTGTAAGTGCTTAATAAATGACTCAGCAAGGCCATTTTGAGTATGAACATGAGCTACAGGATGTTCAACTTTTATCCATATTGATAAGCAATAATCATTAAAAGCTTGGGATGTGAATTCTCCAGTATTATCAAGGCGAATTGTCTTAATGAGATAGTCTGAAAATTGCGCTCTTACTCTAATTATTTGTGCCAATAATTTTGCAAACGTCAGATGATAAGAGGCACACATGAGACCATCATGAAGATGCATCTATTAGGACCATAAAATATCTAAACAACTCACGAGATGGGTGAATAGGTCCACATATATCTTCATGTATACATTCTAAAAATTGAGAGGATTCAATGTTAACATTCATTGGTAATGGCCTAGTAATCAATTTGCCTTCATAACAAGCAGTACATGAAATTTCATCACACGTAAGAATCTTCAGGTTCTTTAATGGATGTCCATTTGAGTTTTCAATGATTCATCTCATCATTATTGATCTAGGATGACTCATTCGGTCATGCCAAAACACAAAAGTTTTTAAGTCAGTAAACTTCTGATTACGATAGAATGTGCTTCAACTGTACTTATTTTTGCATAATATAAGCCAGAAGATAAAGTTGATAATTTCTCCAACACATATCTCTGGTTTGAGACAATCTTGGTAATGCCAAGGTATTCAACAGTCATTTCATTTATTGTCTCAATATGATATTCATTTTGGCGAATATCTTTAAAAATTAACAAGTTTCTTGGGGATGTAGAAGAGAATAATGCATTTTCTATAACAAGTTTTGTCCCCTTAGGCAAGAATATAGTAGCTCTTTCGGAGCCTTTTATTAAGTTCGAATTACCAGAAATTGTAGTAACATTTCCTTATCTTCTAAGAAAGTAAGAGAAGTATTTCTCATCTTTGACTATGGTGTGCGTTGCTCCACTATCAGTTACACAATATCTTCATGATTGATCATTGATACAAATGAAGTTTGAGGGATATCCATATTTTCTATTTAAAGTGGCTCAAGATGGCAGAGTCTCGTGCTGATAACGTGTTATAAAATAACTAGCTAACAAATTAATATTAATAAACTAAATTAAAAATAAGAACAAACAAAGAGAGAGTATAATAATATATTCCAAACTTTTCTTATATCTTCGTATCTACCTTTGTGGAGAAAACAATTACTATTTATAGCCAATAGGAAAATATAAACTAAACACTTGATC
>CM040621.1:79294511-79409750 GCA_022817965.1 Solanum lycopersicoides | reverse complement strand
ATTGATAAACTATCCATTTGGCCAAGTGATTACACCTCAAACATGAGTGACCCACATGTCATCATATTAATATTGCAAATGATGACTCTTAAAAGATAACACACATGACATCCATTTGTTTTACAAAATATTCTATATAATAATTGAGGAATCAAATCATAGATGTCTTTTTTATTTTATTATAATTTATAAAATGACAATCAACTAGATTTTAAAAAAAAAGAAGAATGTTCAAGTAAGCAAGGTAGTACCCACGAAATAAGTTAAAATTATGAGCTTCCATCCTCAATTGGAATATCATCAATATCTTAAACACATAAACAAACTTGTCGTGTTTCAAAATATTATTAAATGCACCTACTTTTTTTCACCTACTTTTTTTTCTTCTTTTTCTTACAAATAGAATGACTTTTTACTAGTAATATACTATAAACAACGCAAGTGACATAAAAACTTTATTCATAGAACTATAAATAAAATGTTGGTATATCAAACTCAAAGCATATAATATAATGTAATTTCAACCTTCTATGTCAATATCCATCGTAAGCAATCCTATTTTCTAAATGTATGGTGGTAATACAAAGAGAAAATATTAATGTAATGCACTCATAGATATACCTAGTAAAAAAGTGAGTTGAAAATCATAAATCAAATAGAACCAAAAATATTAGCATTTTGTTTGGATGATTGTTATTCCGTATTTGCTTAGTGTTGTTTGCTTAAATACAATTTATTTTATTTATTAAATTTAATTGTATGATATGTTTCAATCCATCATAGTACACAAAAAGTTCTATTTTGTGTAACGATCGATTTGTTATGAATACGTTATTACTTAATATTTTCTGATCATTTAGTCTTTACTGTATATTTGATAATCTTTATTTTATCCTTCACCACATTTCCATAGTAGCTTATACTATTCATCTACCTTCTTTATAAGTTTATTATTCAAATATTGAGCGTGTGATTATTAACGACAAAATCTAAACATTATATTCATTAAAGCAATATAATACGAATACTACATACATTTAAATAATATGTAACAACCATCCAAATAAAATATAGATAATTTCTCTACCACATAAAGTGATCCGGACATCACAATTATTAAAAATAAATAAAAGTGTAATGGAGTTGGACATTTTTTTTGAAAAAGTATAGTATACTTCATGCATCACATCTTCTTGTCCATAAATGGGATTAATTGAAAACCATTTACAGCTTGGCACACTAGTGGACTATATTCTTTTTTTTAATCCTTTCATTTTATTTAAATATAACATGAGTAAATATATAATTTATTTCATTACTATATTATATTATTTATTTATTTATTATTATTTGTTTCTTACATCATTCTTCTCCATCAGAGAAAAAAACCCTCATTTTCCACCTCTTGTGATTCAGTTTGTCATCAGTGTTCGTAAATCGCTGCAGAGAAAGTCGAAGAAACCCTAATTGCCATTTTATCAAATTGACGTTGTGGAAGGAGATTGAGGATGAAACTGAGATGGGTGGCAGCAGGTTCCAAACTCGAGAAAGCTCTGGGTGACCAGTTTCCTGAAGGAGAACGTTACTTTGGCTTGAGAATTTCGCGCAATACTTGCTATATGTAACAAGCGTTCTTCAGATTTTCTTGTTAACTATTTTCATTTGATGCATCATTTTCACGTTTGTTTGCTTAGATTATTGAACTTTACCAATTGTGTTATTGGAATTATGGGGAAATGACCGTCTTTGGGGGATTGTTTGTGGTGTGCTTTAGGTACTGATTGATTGATTGATTGATAGACAGATAAGGTTTCCTATATAGGCATGCCTAACTAGTTTGGATTGAGATATATTATGGTTTCTGCTACGTGTATAGTGTCAATTGTTAATAAGATAGGTCTGTACTGGATTGCATTTTCTTTGTCTGGTGATGCCAAAAGTTACTGAAGAAAAAGGGTATGAATTTTTTGAAAGACCAAGTGAATTCTGTCGGAAGCAAGCACGTTTGCCATCTTCAAAGTTTTAACGAAGTCCTTTTTCAATCTTCAGTAAAGTTAAACCAATTTTCTCATACGTTAGAACAACATATATGAGAATGAACTCATAACTTTGTTTGTTTAAGTCATAGCAAGGTTGCTCTCTTTTTAATGAACGTGGTGTTCGGGCAAGTCATAGCTAGGTTGTGCTCTGTTTGTAATGACCGTGGTGTTCAGGCAAGAGCTTTTGCGCCACCTCGACTTATTCCATGGGACCACCTCCCGAGCAAAGTGATCAGGTAAGTCTATTCACCAAGTTTAGGAAAGATGGACACCAAGTCTAAGAAAGATGGAAAGAATCACCTAGTGCTTTTTGTCTCCGCTGAGTTCTGAACTTGAGACCTAAAAATTCTCAACCTTTCATGCACACTAGGCCACACTTCGGGCGTCATAGCTAGGTTCTTACTTAAAATAGAATGATGGGAAAAGCGCATAACGTAAATGCTTCTCTTAAAAAGGAAATAACAAAATTCTGTATCCAAGTATGTAGCTAAAGAGGTTACCAAGCAATACATCTTTTTTGGTTTAAAAGGGAGTACTATGCGAAAATGTCTATAGATTAAACAAAGCAGATGACAAGATAACTCTTATCATCTAAGAAGCAAAAAGATTAGGAATAGGAATAATCAATGACAATCCTTCCTAGCATGGTACGAGCCTCGGCCAGACAGATGTGGTTTGTTTGACTAATGTTGAACTTTGATATCAGTCCAACATGGCGGATGTATGAGAGAGAAGTGAAATATGTTAGAGTTTTTGCCAAATATCCCTTATACTATACCTCAACTTAAATACATCCTTGTAATACCACATTGAAAAAAATCAATCCTAAGCTATCGAAAAAATGTTGCAGATCTGTCCCTCCTAAAAGGTATCGCATCTCCTTAGCCCCCCCCCCCCCCCAAAAAAAAAAAAAAAAAAAAAATCGCCTTTAACATCCATCACAAAGTGCTTTTGTTTGATTGCACACAATGGTTTGATATGATTCAACGCATCAAAGAGATGAGTACGATTTGGTTGAAATTTTTTTTTGCAACACAACATGATCGTTATGTAGTACTATAGAGAATTATATGAATTGTATTATTCAGCTAAAAGGGAAAGTCAGGACAGGAAAAGGAGGAGTTCACTCAAGCTGAATTTTCAAAACAGCTCAAGAATAGATCGTATAGAGTAGGCAATCAGCTAGTGTGATCTCTGATGTTGTCACAGCTCATATTGTACTCCATCGGCAGCTAGCGCATAGTCATGACTTAAGGACTCCAATATTTATATCTGTGACCAAAATGCTCGTCTACACCTATCACCAATTTTACATTCAGATCTGACCCCCCTTTCTTCCCATAAAATCAAATCCAGCAAAAAGCACATTCATGCCCAACACTTGCAGAGAGAAATCCATCCTCCATTATGTTAGTTTTTAACTGAGTTTAGACATTAATATAACTTGTTACAAATGTTCACTGGTAGTATCATAGGATTGTAGTTAAGTTTGAGGATAGTTGAGGAATGTTTTTGGCCAAAGTCAAAGATTGCACACCATTTCTTTTTAATAAAGATTGTGTCTGGCCAGCTTGTCTACACTAGACTAATAGCACTCACTTGGACAATACCAGCTGATTGCTTTGTCTATCCAGGCTTAAACAGATTGGAGGATCACCTACGTCTTTTGCCTCTATTGGGATTGAACTGTTTGTCTCCCATGGTTCATTCAACATAGTTAACGCGTAATGACTACATCCTTTGATTTAGAAGATGACTCATCATGACAATGGAAATGATCATTCACCTTGGACATTCCCATAGCTCATCACTATTTGCGGAACTGGGAAAACAAGTTAGCAAATTGAAAGCCGTCTGTAACCAAAGAGTTTCATCCTGCAGAGTCAAATCTAAGATAGGAGACAAAAAACTATAAAGAAGCGAGAAAAGGTTAAAACGCTATTTATTATGCAACGAAGACGGAGAAGAACAAAATCAAGGGAAAAGAACAAGGAGAGAAAAAGCATAAGACAAGCTGTTTGTCTTCGAAAGATCAACATCCCCTACCAGTGAATGATTTGGAAGTTACAATTAACTGAATCTTTCGTTGCTCCTTGAGTACTATAATTATATCTAATATTCCTCTTTTTGCTAGCATCCTCCATTGATTATTGAATTCAATCAATTCACTGTTTATTGAATTCAATCGCCATAGCTCTCCATGGCTTGCCTATTCAGGATCACCTCGCCTCAGTGTGAAATGGCGAGAAGGGCTCGCCTCGCCTCGCCTCGCCTCTCACCTTTGGCAATGAGGCGCTCGCCATTCACCACACTTTTCCAGCCTCAAGGTATGTAAGGTTACTCATAGTGATGGACTAAGTTCGTCTTTACACCTTACATCTAAATTCAATCAGCAAAGAGTTAAATCTGGAGTTCTACCCACAGTCTTATGAAATTTTGAATTTGGTTTGTAATCTTATTTCGAGTTCTTATTTTCTTAATTTTGAGATTATGGTACTTTATAGATTGAGATCCTTGAGTTGTTTTTCTTGCTTATATTATCGCATGAGCCTTAGTTGATGAGATTTAGTTAAAGCTTTTGTGTAATTATTTTCATGCGCTGATTCTGAAATTTGTAGTAAGTCCAAGCATATTTATAAAGCATCATTGGAGAAGAGTTTTAAGAGAACATTAATGGTCCCAAATATATTATTTTGCATTAAAAAGAAAGCACTATTCCAAAAAAGACTATAAATAGTTTTCAAAAGCATTTCAGTCAATTAATGTAAGACCAGTTATACCTTAAAGAAGGTCTTTAATTTTAACCAGGTACTATTATTTAATGAGCATTATTTCATATATTTTGGGAGTACTATTGAGCACCGATTAGGATAAGAGTTGAGAAACTTAAACCCTATAACCTATGTCGTTAGCATATATAGAATTGTGTCGGAATTTGGACGACTCCTCACCTACCTCAAGAAGTTTTTTTAGTAAATCCACAAATTGAGTTGCGTTCTATATATACCCCAAAAAGCATAGGACGATTCTGGCAACATCGGTGAGACATTGTATCATCATGAGGTTCATAAAGATGATTGCCGGTTAAGGAAACTCCCACAATAAGTAAAGTATATTATATTTCATGTATTTGCTATCATTGCACATTTATTGTAAAGCTTTTTTGTTGATTTTATTTATATTCATGGTTTACTTCAGTTGAGTTATTTTTAGTCTTTCATTCAATTCAGTTATTTGTTTCCTTCAGCTTTATTATATACCGTACATTTCATGTGTTGACGTCATTCGACGTTGCATCATTTTATGATGCAGATACAGGTATTCAAGATCATCAACATGTGCTTCGTTGAGATTACATCATCCACTCGTCAACTTTTGGTGAGGTCCCCTTGCTTTTGAGGGACTCCAATTTTATTTTTAGTACTTTGAGTTTGTCGTGGGTCTTGTCCAATACCTATCTTTAGATAGTAGAGGCTTCATGGATAAATAGAGTTAATTAGAGAGTCATTCGGTTTTGGTTTCCAAATGTTTGAATAAACTTTATTATTTATACTTAGTACTTCAAACAGTTATGAATTTCAATTTACTTTGTTAAATAGTGGCGGATCCAGAAATTTAAAACTATGGGTGCTCACTATTTTCAACTTATATCAACCAAAGAGCGTAACTGCGAGCTAAAATTCATCAACATAGGTGTTATTTTTTCAATGCAATAGACAATCGAAATATTTGGATTGATTCAAGAAAAAAAGGAGGAGAAACAATATACTTTCACATACAATTGTAGTTACCAAAAAGGCAAACCAACGTAAGGAAGACTATTTCGCTTTTAAATTGGAAAACTGAAATAAAGGCGCTGGAACACATTTTTTTCCTTCCCTTTTATTTTTCCTAATTAGACTGATGAGAAGAAAAAGTTAATAGTAATGGAAGATCATGACTATTTTTTTGAGATTAATTACATAATAGACACGAGAAGTAATCGATTCAAGATTTTAAGATCGAGGTTACTTTTTAAGCTATCGATCATAAATATAAATGTATAAATTTAATACTTGTCAAAAGAAAAATAATTATATTTATATAAGATAGCCAAAAAAATCAAAAAGAAAAATAATCTTGAAAAAAGAATTTTGTTTTAGAAAAATTAGAAATAGGACAATTCGTGAAAGGGGAAAAAAGAAAAGGTAGAAAGAAAAGAGTTGATTTTAAAATAAAAAGAATGTAATTACAGGGAATTGAACCTAGGCAGTTTTGAGCAATATAAGACCTTAAGAACCCATTTTCAACCACCATGTCAACTAATACATTTGTTTATTGGGTGCTCGACTTTTATTTTATACGATATTACCTTAATTCTGATATAAATATACATAGTTCGATACGAGCTTAATGGGTGCTCGAGCACCCGGGCAGCCCCATGTGGGTCCGCCCCTGTCGTTAAATGCGCATCAGTTTTAAGCTCATGTATGTTTGTATTAGTCTTCCGCTAAGTAGTCATCTAGGTCAAAATTCGCTTGGGGCCAACAATAATTATCGAATGTCGGTCACGTGTAGGGTATAGGCTTAGGATGTGATGAAGTTAGACCAATTATTTATTTCTTTATAAACGTACAATTTATCAATGCGTGTATATATCATTTGATGTTGATCTTTAATTTATGCATGAAAAATACTCAAATGAGGTATCTATATTGTAAATATAGAAAATTCCAACATCTTACTTCATTAGTCCCATCTTTCAAACCTAAACTCAACTTATTAATTAAAGTATCACCATCAATCACCATCCCACATAGAGTCAAACTACTAACGACACCACCATTAACTTGTCAAAACAATCAATATATTTTTCTTTAATTTCCTTTTGCTGTCGGCACAAGTTTTACTCTTAAAAGAAACAACACGAATTTTCACCATAGCTTAACAAGAAAGTTAGTTAGTTAATAAATTTTTAATTTTCATCCACATAGAGATCTTGCTTCTTCAACAAAGGTTCCTTGTCGGGTGGACCACCTTAATAATGGAAAACCTATATATAAAAACAAAGAAAGAATAGTAATATGATGACATGAGGAGAATTAATAGTTGTTTATTCTACCCGTCTTAATTAGAAGTGTCTTAGTTTGATCGGATATGAAATTTAATAAATAAAAGAAGATTTTCTAATCTTGTGATTTCACTTCTAGAAATAAAAGACTTTTTCTGCCGCGAATCAGTGAAAAAATTTGTGCTACAGAACATGATTTAATAAATAAAGATTGCCATTGAAATAGTTTGAAGCATCCTAATTTATCCATGTGAAACAACTACTCCCTCTTTCTCACTTTATATGACTTTATTTTTCTTTTTAGTTAGTCCAAAAAGAATGATACGTCTCTAAATTAAGTAAAGATTTGACTTTAAAATATTCATTTTACCTTAATGAAATAATTTATAGTCACACAAATATTTTCTTTATTTTAGACTACAAGTTTCCAGTGCCGGCTCTTCCATGTATTTTTTTAGGCCACTGCCTGAGGCCCCCAATTTTTTTGGGGCCTCAAATTTCTATAAAATAAAAAATTATGTATAATTTTCATGAAAAAGAATTAATTATTCATAATAAAAAGTATATATATATATATATATTTTTTCTTTGCTAACACTCACATTTTTTAAAATCTTTTTTAACTCCTTATGCACTCTATTTTTTCAAATCTTTGATAGTTAGAGTAATATTCTGTCAAAAATATAAATTAATAGCTGAAAAGTGTTGAACAAAGTAAATTACAAATATTCTTTTATTTGTTCATAATTTTTATATTAAAGTAGGATAATCAAGTTATCACCTTTTTGAATCAGATTCTATAATTCTAACTCTTATCTTTATTTAAAATTTATCAACTTATTACTTATAGAACTATATTTTCGATTCATATAATAATTTTCTCAATAAAATGATGTTTTCAATGTTGAATTGATAAAATCTTGCTTAAAAAATAATATTTAAAAAAAATATATGAAAAATCATTTATAAAAAAGATATTAAGTAATAATTTACATCTAAAAATTTTAAAAAACAAATAAATACAGATAACTTTTTTAAAAATTTTAGGCCTCTATTTAAAATTTTGCTTTAGGCTTCGAATTGTGTTGAGCCGCCCCTGCAAATTTCAAAAGTATTTCGTTCTTTCTTAAATTTCGGACCGAGTCAAACTAACTCATATATAATGAAATCAAGGGAGTACTATTTTTTCTTTTCACATTGATTCAATCAAAATATTTATAGTAATAACCATTAAATATTTTTCAGTAGAAAACTCAATTGAAAAATAATGATTTTTAGTAGTGTTTTAATTAAGAACATTTATGTATGTAATTTTAAAAATCTTGTGATTGTTATAAGAAAAAAGATATTCTTTTTAGGGAAAGAAAAAGTAAGACACTTAAATTAATACGAATGGAATAATAAAGATATAAAAATTGTTTAAGTATTCAGCTAAACAAATGGTTTGCTTGTTGGGTTGGCTTTCCCACCCAACACTGCATCTAAACTATGACTTACCATATGTTTATACCAGGAAGATGCTATTTGGAGGACTTGAATAATATACAAAATTGTATTCATACCAATATTATATACCACAATTGTTAGGCTAAGGTTCGAGAAGCATCTTATAATATGATGAGATTTTTTGTAAAATATTACTTTCAAACTTTGTTATAGTGACAGTGTTTGTCTAGAAATTTTTATGATTATTATAATAAGGTATTATATATGTATATTACATTTAACATTTACATCTCATTTAGTTATTAAAACAAAAGTGCACAAAAAATAAATTTTAAGAATTTTGTGTATAACCAAAAAGAAGAAATTAATTTGTTATCAATTCAAAAAAAAAAAAAATGAAAAGAATATGAAGGTAAAAAGAAGAAGAGGGCAAACATTAGTCAATTTTTTTTCGTTGAGCTTATGACATAATTAATGGGTTATCATTTAAACATTTTTTTCCTTTTCATATTCTTACTGAAATTTACTATGTGCATGACATATCATCCTATTTTATTATTTAATTTTTATATATAATATATTTTTATACAACATTTGAGTAGGGGAGTCACTCTTAGTTAAACTGGTACTAGTTAAGATGTACATGTTAGTATAAACGATATCCAGCTCTTATTATAGAATTTTGAACCTCATATAATTATTTTTTTCATTTATCGAGAAATCAACAAAGCAAGATTAAAAAGATAAGAAGTTCATATAAGAATTTATGATTATACGCCTTGTCATAATTAGGTCATGACATTGTATATATAGGGAATACATTAATGTTAGGGCGAAGCTAGGTACGATTCGCGGCAAAAAGGTTTTTGGATAATTAGTATTGAACTAATGAGAATCTTTATGACCGTCAAGCTACTACTTTGAGCATTGAAAATCCTAAATATGAGTCAAAACACATTGAAATTGAATTCAATTTTATGATGACATGATTGCACGTAAAGAATTGAACTTAAAGTACATTTGCACAAATGATTATGCATGTATAGTTCATTAAAGATCTTTAGGACTATGAGTTTTAATATAGAGTTATTGATATTTTAAAAAAAAAAATCAGTGTTAACATTTATTATTTTTTTAAAATCAAAATAGGTTTGATTTTATACATTTTTTATCTGAATATATATTTGTATAATGTTTAATGTAAATATTTAGTATATATTCATATTATGGAACAATTCAAGGGCCTTCTTTGATATTATTAAAAAATATATCGAGTAAACAAAAATCAATCTTCTTGCACTCCATATAGTTAATGTTGATAGGAAATAAGATGAGATTTTAAAGATTAATTTGAGAGCACATGACTTAAGATTCTTAGCATCATACAAAAAATAACAAAGATTATTTAATATTTTCTCGTGAAAATAAGTTTCACTAGATCTATCTTCAGATGTGAATTCACATTTTAATACGTAAATTAGGAACTCAATTCAAATGCATACATAAATAACGGAAAAAACTTATCCGCATCGGGTGTTTATACCAAGCCAATGCAATTTTATTATTACGTAATTTAATGAAATAAAACACATGTAAATTAATTATGGTTAAGTAAAACACTATCTTATTAGATAAATACATATATATGATTCATGTAAGGATAAAATGGTACATTGTCATATCATGTGAGTAAATATTGTTCAACAAGAACTAACATAAATTATACCTCGATTTATTATTATGTGATCCTTAAAATTTTAATAAGTGGCTCAAGACTTGATTTGATGCTCTCTAACATAAATCATGAACCAACTAGATGAATATGTTTCATATACCTTGGTAGTTAAACTATCTTTGTTGATTAACTGATTTTCAGACCTAATAATTATCTTCTTTTTTTTAAAGCAAATTTACCACTAGACAATGTCGAGCAGCTTTTTATTAAACATAAAAAAAATATCAATACGGATAAGTACAAGAAAGGGGGGCTAGACCTTACCTTACTAATCCTAATGAAGTACCTATTTGACATGTGAATTACGAGAACTTTATAAATCTTTTGAATCTTTTAGAGTTATTCGGTATCTGTATTAGTGAGAGACAATAAATATCACGTAAAATTAATTAAAATGTGTATAAGTTAATCTAAACATCACGATTATTTCAAATCCTTTACATCTTTTGAGATCATAGGGACTACCATTGCCTTCTTTATGCAAAGTTGAGAAGAACAAAATAGCGCAAGGACAAAACAAGACATTCATTAGCTTTAATTCATTTCAACATTACTAGCTAGAATAAATTAAGAAAAGAAGAAACAAAAATTAACATAAAGCAAATGAAGTTTCATTACTCCATATATATAATATATAATAAAGTTAATATGTGAGACAATGACACTTATATATACTAGTCTAGAGGTGGTTAGGTACTAGAATATCAAAAATATATATACATTTAATGTAATGTGCATTAATTAATGAATGCAGACAGCAAATCTGAAATAATATATAGGTCGAATATGTTAGCAATTATAAATATACAATTACGTGTGATCATACACGTGAAATGTATATTTCTAATAAGAACAAATTATTAATTTTATGTGAGGTCAAATAAAATCTATGCTAATTTCATCATATCTTTACCATTTCATCAATAAAAATAAGTGTAAAGAAAAGGATATTCTCCCTTATAGAACTAAACTTTGTCACATTGTTGTTTACTAGTTGGTTAGGAGAAATATTATATAGATTGTAGATTTTCCATAATTATGTTTAGTAGTTGATTAGGACTATATATAAAATATTAATATGGTGTTTGATTTGTAATTTATTAATTTGTATAACTAAAATATGAATAAGTTATCAGGAAATTATGTATAATTTTATACATGTATGACAGAAGGTGGAATAAATAATATATAATAACTAAACCCTGCATAAAATAATACATAAATTTCTTCCTAACTAATTCATATATTATTAATATTTACATAATTTTAATCGACTAAATTGGTCTTCTCAAATTAATCATGACCTCATTCTAATTAACACAAAGGAGACATCTGCACTTAATTAACTCTTATTTATTACTCCCTCCGTCTGGAATTGTTTGTCATGTTGCGCTTATCAAAAGTCAATTTGACTAATTTTCAAAGGTAAAATAGATTACATTAATTCGATATTTTAAACAAAAAAAATTAGATATTCTAAAACTATATGAAAAGTACTATAAATTACAATTTTTTGCATATTAATATGATGAAAAAATACATCTTAAATGTTAGTCAAAGTTTTTATAGTTTGACTCTAAAAATAGAAATTATGACAAATAATACCGGACGGAGGGAGTAATTATTATTGTGGTATGACAAAAGACTCTGCAGTCAATGATAAAAATTTCAACAAAAGAACTAATTAATACTCAAATCTTGTATGTTACTTTTCATTTCATATTAAAATACAACTCTTAATCTTGTTTTCCCAACCGTTATATCCAGCATATTTGGAGTAGAAATATTTTAGAAGCAAAATGTACGAATATTAATTGATGCATATATAATTAATTAGATTATAGTTTGTGAATATTTATTACTGTTTCAACATAATTAAAAAAATTCGTAATCTACATTGGCTGAATTTCTGTGAGCAGTGACATCATAATAATAGCTAATTGACATTGAAATATGGTGACTTTGACAGTTAATTAATTAATCACTACCTATATATTTTTACATTTTAAAGAGGACACGCAAACTTAATTACTATCAATTTAGTGGTTCTCATAAATATTTATATGGATATAAGTTCACGTCGTAATAGTTTAATTTGAGACAACAACGCAAATCTCAATTACTTTTCTTTACATGAGTTTTCAATCTTACAGATCCTATCGAAATTTGGACTTCGAATATATGTAACTGACGCATCTAGATACATATATCTTGGATACATAGGTAAAAATTAATGTGTTTCAGATACTACATTACATTCAACTGGATTTGCATGTATCTTACTCTCTCGCCTCTCGCTTGCCTCTATCCATATGTATATGTATTTTAAAATGTATTTCGAATGTATATGGTATCTCAGATACATATATCTAGTGTGATTCGCATGTATCATGGATACATAGACTATCTCGCTCGTCGACCTCCTATTTCGCTTGCCTCTCTCCTTATCGCACTTTTCTTCTTATGGCACTCGTCTCTCTCCCTATTTCAGTATATCTTATAATAAAAATACATGTATCTAGATGTATTTGATATGAAATTATTAATTACCAAGACAATATGTAATAGTTTCAAACTATGCACAGATTGAAAATTAGTAAAAATATTAGTAATGTTTGTATAATTAGGTAACTTTTCCTTTGATCATTACAATTGTTTATGCACACTTTTATTATTTTCTTTTCGGTGGATAATAAAATAAATATTGAGCAACTATATTCATCAAAAACTTTTATATATAATATAAAGAAAAAAATATTACCTAGTGCATTTGGTCTCTCTTGAGATTTCAAACTCTTTGTTTCCTATAAATTTTATATATGTCATTGATCACAAGCTACACATAAAATGATAAAATTAAATATCCGGATACGATTACGTGACTATAATTTTATTTCACTAAAATCACATAATTATATTTTCTAGTAGAAATTTATAAAACTTTCGTCTTACTTGAACGTAACTAAAAAAGCTTAATCAACATCATGAATGAGAGATTTAGAAGAGAAGAGAAGAAAACAACTTGTATTTCAATCTAAAAGCTTTTCTTTACACAATGCTATAAGGAAGTAATTACTTATATAGACATGTAATTACATTCCAGAAAGTAATTATAACAACTTTTACAGTACAAAGACTAATCTACCCTTAGTTTTACCTACTTTATATCACAACACTCCCCTTCAAACTACGTGGTGCAAAAATATCTAACACTCCTAGTTTGGATAGTAGGTGTTCATGTTGAAGTCTGGACAACCCTTTGTAAACATATATGCAGGCTGATCTCTTGTGGAAATGTAACTCACATTGATCAATCCTTATTGTAATTTCTCCCTCATAAAATGACAATCGATCTCAATATGCTTTGTCCTTTCGTGATACATTGGATTTGTAACAATTTGAATGGTTGTTTTGCTGTCACTATATAGTTGCACTGGTAATTGTACTTCAGTACTTACTTCTTTCAGTAATCCAAGCAACCACTAATTCTGAAACAGTGGAGGCAAGACTCCTATATTCAGCAGCTTCAGCTGAACTCTTTGACATTGTCGTTTGCTTCTTTGCCTTCCAAGAAACTAATGACTGACCAACCTTTACCATATATCCTGTTACAGATTTTCTGGTCAGCACACAAGAAGCCTAATCAGCATCACAAAATATTGTCACCAAATCGTCTGAACTGTTAGATAACAATAAACCTTGTCCAGATTTTCTCTTGACATATCTAATCACTCTTAATGTAACATCAAGATGTGATTTCTTCGGCTTCTATAGAAATTGACTAAGAGTTTTTGTACTAAATATTATGTCAGGTCAGTTTATATTTAGATACAATAGCTTGCCAATTAGTTTTTGATACATTGTTTGATCCACAAGTGGATCATCTGCCTCTACTTGTTCCTCTTTACATGTTCATCATACAACTTTGATGTCAGTTTAACATTGATATCAATAGGTGTACTTGCAGGTTTGGCTGCTGTCATTCCAACTTTAGATATTAGTTCAAGAGCATATTTTCTTTGATGCATCAATATACCAGCATTTGATCTAGTGAATTCAATTCCTAAGAAATATTTTAATTCACCTAGATCATTAATCTTGAAGGCTTGTTGCAATGCTTCTTTTGTATCTTGTATTAGTTTTAGACTGCTACCAGTGATCAACATATCATCCACATAAACAAGAACTATAATGATCCCCTCTTCTGCTTTGTTAATAAACAATGAATGATCATATTGACTCTGCTGAAACTTTAGTTTGAGAAGTGCTTCAATTAACTTATGGTTTCACTATTTAGGTGCTTGTTTGAGACTATAGAGGGACTTGGTCAGCCTACATACCTTCTCCCCTTGAATGACAAAGCCCTGAGGCATCTTTATCTGTAACACAACCTCAGAATAGGTATCAAGCCCCCTTATTATATAAGTAGCAACAATATAGGCTTGATAAGGAGAGGAGAAATGATCATAACACATATAATTGCACATAGGATAGGGAACAGGTTTACTGAGAGTAGATGAAACAAAATCCTTCATCCATAATGGAGATTGTTTTTACCTAGAAGATCTTCTAACAACAGGTATTTGAGAAGTCTCCTCAATAACCTCTGATGTTATATCAGCAGTATCTACTTCAGGTACATGTATTGAAGGACTTAAAGATAACTCAGACTCCCTTGGTTGATCATCATTTGAACAATTAGGAACAGGAACATAGTGAGACATCATGGGTTCTTGAACTGCAGACTCATGCATGGAGTCTGTAAAACAACTTTCTTGAACTGGACTGGACATCTGAGCAAAAGGAAACTGATCATTTTTGAACAACACCTCTCTACTAATAAAAAATGACTTCTTACCTAGATCAAGCAAGATGTGTCCTTTTTGAATTTCTGAATATCCCATAAGAAAAGTAGACCTGGATCTTGGCAATAGTTTGTCATGTTCAGACAGTTATTTATCATAGCACAAACAACCAATGGTTTTGAGATGAGTCAATATTGGTTTGCTAACATGCAATCTTTCATAAGGTGTCTCATAACCAAGCACACTACTAGGTAACCTGTTAATGATATAAGCAGCAGCTAACGCACACTGACCCCAATAACACACTGGTATATTAGCCTGAATCCTGAGTGCTCTTGTGACCTCAAGTAAATGCCTACGTTTCCTGTCACCAATACCATTTTGTTGAGGGGTATAAGGACATGATCTTTGATGTACAATACCCATATCTTTGAACATATTAACACACAATGAGTTCACAAACTCAGTACCATTGTCAGACCTCAATATTTTGACTCCTTTTCCAAATTGATTTTTGACATAGACAAGAAACTCTTTAATAGAAACATACACAGTTGATTTATGTTCAAGCAAGAATAGCCAAGTCATTCTTGAAAAATCATCAACAATAGGTCAAAACAACTACAGTCTTAATACTACTCACAATTGTTTGTTTAGCATAGGGACATACTGTTCAGACAAAGTACATAAAGTTTGTTGATTCACACCAAACAGTCTTGAAAGAACTACAGAAGACACATGTCCTAATATTTGATGCCACAACTTCATGTCTATTGTCTTTATAGTGTTGACAACAAGAGCAACTTACTTTGCATTACTGGAACTTGACTCAATTTTATTGTTTAAATGTTGCATTAACAAGTATAGAACACCTTTTTCTTTATCAACTACTTTCACCTTCCCATTGTAGAGTTTCCGAAAAACACAAAAATTAGGAAAAAAGGTGACAGAGCAACCTAATTTCTTGGTGACATGACTGACTGATAATAGATTTTACTTGAACTCGGGAACATGTAACACATTAGTGACCACACTTATGTTTGATAAGGCACATGAACCAACATAAGACACTTGAGTGATAGTACCATTTAGGAGATACACAGGTTTAACTTTTGAAAGCTTTGACATTGAGCCTTCTATCATCATATCTAAGTTATAAACCATGTGATTTGTTGTACCTGTATCAATAACCCACACTTGATTATGATCAAGAACAAAAGTATTTTTACTTGTTGTACTAGCAGTGTTGCAGGCAGAAACAGTAGGTGCAGATGACTTTTGTTGAACCATCTTCAAAATATGATCATACTGATCTTTTGTAAAAGTGCACCCCTAAAGCATCTGTTGAACCTCTTTTTCAGCCTGACTAATTTTGGAATTAACTGTATATCCCTCATAAATGTGTTGATGTGGACTAGGTGAAATTTTCCAGCCTGGTAGAGGAATGTTAGTGTTGAGACCATATGTGAAATTGGCCTGGGCTGATGCATACTGAATACCAGTTGGAGCACTTGAACCTCCTTGCACCTTTCTTTTTTACTTAAAGTCAGGAGGATAACCTACCACTTTGTAAAAGAACTCTTTGTTATGACCTTTGCATTTGCAAAAAATCACATATCAATATTGAGTTCTTCTTAAACTTCTAACTCACACCTGAGCTATTACTACCACCTGAACTGCTTCTAGCGTTTGAGTTATAGCAACAAATGAATCAAACCTAATAGAAGTCATTCCCAAGCTAGTAGTACAACTCACCACGGCCTTTTGATATTCGTTCCCAACTATCATAGAATACACATGATTTATTGTTGGTAATGGATCGAGCATGAGAATTTGACTTCTAGCTTGCTGATTCATTTAGTCCCATTAAGAACTGATAGACTTTTTGTCTGTTCATATGAGTTACAAATCCCTTTGAAATCTCACAGTTACAACAAGGAGCTGGTACTAATATTTCAAACTCATCCCACAGGGTTCTGAGTCTTGTGTGATACTCAGACCTTTTTTCTTAAACTCATCCCACAAGGTTTTGAGCCTTGTGTGTACCCTATTGCATAGACACAATGTCTTTGTGCAAACTATAGGTTCTCGAACCATCTACTCGATTAAACCTTTCTCTTAAATCTGTCCAAACATCAAATGCACTATAAGCAAAAGCAAGTCCACTCAATAACCATTTATATACAGAGTTTAATAACCAGGACAAAACAATTGCATTCATTCTTTCCCAATGTCCCTACAATTCTACACCATGCATATTTTATTTAATTGTTCCATCAATTAACCCAAGTTTATTCCTTCCTAACAGTGCTAGTCGAATCGGTCTACTCTATAACATATAGTTTCCAATGTCAAGCAGTTGAAACGAAATCAAACTAATACTACTAACATCAGGATTAAGAAATAGAGGATGATTGTAATCAATACCTTGATCTTTTACTCAACTGCCAGTTTGAGGAACAAACGATGCACTCGAATAAAGGCAAATCCATGAACTACCTACGAGCACCATTGTTGATCAATTGAGCTTCTTCTCGCAGAAAAACAAATAGCGAACTAACAATTATAAGAGGATACCGATTCCAACCCTATCTCAAGCTACAATCTGCACCCAATTTTTATACAACTTTATGAATCGATGAATCAATTAATTGATTCTTTGATCCTTTAACACACACCAGCTTCAGATCTTAATCAGACTAAAGCAGTAAGCTCTGATATCATGAACGTAACTAAAGAAGCTCCATCAACATCATGAATGAGAGATTTTGAAGAGAAGAGAAGAAAGGAATTTTGTATTTCAATATAAAAGTTTTTTCGTTACACAATGAGGAAGTAGTTACTTATATAGACATGTAACTACCTTCCAGAAAATAGTTATAACAATTTTTACAGTAAAAAGACTAATCTACCCTTAGTCTCATTTACTTTATAACAAAACATTACTAAAATAAATTGTCGAAACTATAACCTTTCAAAATTCAGGTCGTAAAGAAGTTTATACTATTCTACTTGCGAATTGAATTTGTCTAAAAGGAAGAAATATCACATGATTAAAGGCTTTTCTAAGATTACTGAATCACTTCATTGACCACTAGGTTACTCTTTGGATTCGACGATGATCATCCGACATCTTAATTAGTATTTTTGTGTGCTTAAGCATTAATTATTGAGGATTCTCTTAGTAAATAAAAAGGACCGAAACATCAACGCAACAAGCCACTCACCTATGCTTCTAGATATAAACTTGACTTCATGCAACAGTAAACTCCCTTCAGATTCTTTAATGTATGAGTAAATCATAAGACATTTGTCGTTATAGTATAAAAAAGTTTGACTAACAGATAATATAGGAACAATATCTCTAGCTAAATCCCTAGGTACATGGACCAATTTTTTGTAAGCCTTGAAGAAAATTCATACACCAACAAGTAAAGAGTAAGGTGCAAAGATTTATTGTACTCAAAATGTATTTCACAAAGAACTCCATCCAGACTCCTTTGCTATCCCAGTTCCTCAATGAACCTCTTATTTTCAATACTTCATCTCATTGGCCCAAACTAGCCCAGATATTTGACAATGAGACATATGCACCAACTTCACTCGGTTCCAACTCTATGATTTTTTTTGCTACCAGCTTTCCTAGCTCAACCTCATCGTGCAATTTACAAGAAGCAAGTAATGTTCCCCAATTCAAATCATCAAGTTTTATAGGCATATCACAAATGAACCTCTCAGCCTCAATTAAACAAAAAAACTAGCAACATAACAAGCACCGGAGAAAAAATACAACTAATGAAAAAGAAAAAGGAGCTTAACTTAACACCGCAACAGATCACTCGATTTTCATCCAAACTAAATCAGTAAACAATAATTTACAGATTAACTTCACAGAGATTGAAATTTGTAGATTAACCTTGATTTTTGGGTAGATTGGCAAGCAAATATTCAGATATGTAGTCCTTTACTTCGGAAAAATCTGCTTGGAGAGAAGCATAAGGCCTGCTTGGAGAGTTTTGAGATGAACTTTGGATGAGTTTGGAACTTCGAGCTACACCGATTGGAGCGTTGGAAAATCATATTGTCTCCACCATTGCTTCTGCATGTAAGTTTTGGAGAGAAGATTTAGTGGGTTTTGGAGAGAAAACTTCAGTGTAACGTGAGTTAGAGAGATGGAAAATGAGTATATTGGGTCTTACAATCACTTTCCAATTCCTAAAATTTTAATTGAGTTTTTAATTAATAATATTTTTGGAATTAGTAGTTTAAAATTTTAATTGAGTTTTTAATTAATAATTTTCGAGTTTTTGGCCAAAAACATCCTTCAACTAAACCCCAAACATAAACTACATCCTTAAAGTATTATTTTTAGCAGAAAAAATCCTTTAACTATACCCCAAACTTAAACTACATCCTTAAAGTATAATTTTTAGCAGAAAACATCCTTTAAATATTTGTAACTGAACAACTTTCATCCTTTTGTTAGATATTGTCAAAAAGTTAAGGGATCTTACGAAAAAATGAGTAGTTAACGTGACTATCAATAAAATTTATTCTAGAAAATTTTATTACTTTCTACAAGAAGTTCTTTAAAAATAAATCTTAGACACTGTAGCTCATGGAAACTAAAAATGATTGGAAGGTGTCAGAGCACATGATTTGCCTTTTTCGTAAAGAAAAGAACTTGGAGATTAATTATTTTTACCTTTTTCTTAACCAATTAAATGAATAGATTTTTGGGTCAATCTAATATCAAAGTGACCAAAATATTGATTATGTCTCGTATTTGAGTTTCATTCTACATTATTAGAAGCAGAAGTCTCTAACAAATGTCGTTTGTAGCATATTCAATTGAGAAGAAACATATTTAAACTAATAGTATTTTTAATTAAAATTACATGAAAAATGAATGAAAAAAATGGTCAAATTGAAAGATTTTGCATAATTCATAACTAAATTACAAAAAAGTTCAGGATAATATTCTTGGCATATTTAAGAATAATAATTAGGAAGGGACGACTTAATTTTTGTGGGATATATCGATTAGTTTTCTTATAAATTCAAGTAGAAGGATGAAAATTGTTTACTTTAAAATACTTGAAGGATGTTTTTTGCTAAAAATGATACTTTAAGGATGTAGTTTAAGTTTGGGGTATAATTAAAGGATGTTTTCTGTTAAAATGAAACTTTAAGGATGTAATTTAAGTTTGGGGTATATTTAAAGGATGTTTTTGGCCAAAAACTCCATGAGTAAATATATAATTTATTTTTGTTACTATTATTATATTTATTTATTTATTTATTTAATTTGTTTCTTCATCATTCTTCTCCATCAGAGAAAAAAAGCCCTCATTTTCCACCTCTTGTGATTCAGTTTGTTCATCAGTGTTCGTAAATCGCTGCAGAGAGAAGTCGAAGAAACCCTAATTGCCATTTTATCAAATTTGACGTTGTGGAAGGAGATTTAGGGATGAACTGAGATGGGTGCAGCAGGTTCCAAACTCGAGAAAGCTCTGGGTGACCAGTTTCCTGAAGGAGAACGTTACTTTGGCCTTGAGAATTTCGGCAATACTTGCTATTGTAACAGTGTTCTTCAGGTATTTTTTTGTTTACTATTCATCTTGATTTGTATCATTTTCACGTTGTTTGCTTAGATTATTGGAACTTTACCAATTTGTGTTATTTGGAATTATGGGGGAAATGACCGTCTTTGGGGGATTGTTTGTGGTTGTGCTTTAGGTACTGATTGATTGATTGATTGATAGAACAGATAAGGTTTCATATAGGCATGCCTAACTAGTTTGGGATTGAGATATATTATGGTTTCTGCTACGTGTTATAGTGTCAATTGTTAAGTAGATAGTTCTGTACTGGATTGCATTTTGCTTTGTCTGGTGATGCCAAAAAGTTACTGAAGAAAAAGGAGTATGATATTTTTGAAAGACCAAGTGAATTCTGTCGGAAGCAAGCAAGTTGCCATCTTCAAAAGTTTTAACGAAGTCCTTTTTCAATCTTCAGAAAGTTAAACCAATTTTCTCATACGTTAGAACCAACATATATGAGAATGAACTCATAACTTTGTTTGTTTAAAGTCATAGCAAGGTTGCTCTCTTTTTTAATGAACGTGGTGTTCGGGCAAAGTCATAGCTAGGTTGCTCTCTTTTTGTAATGACCGTGGTGTTCAGGCAAGCTTTTGCGCACCTCGACTTATTCCATGGGATGCTTGCCACCTCCCACGAGCAAAGGTATCAGGTAAGTCTATCCACCAAGTTTAGGAAAGATGGACACCAAGTCTAAGAAAGATGGAAAAAATCACCTAGTGCTTTTTGTCTCCGCTGAGTTATGAACTTGAGACCTAAAGTTTCTCAACCATTTCATTGACCACTAGGCCACACCCTTCGGTGCGTCATAGCTAGGTTTCTCTTAAAATAGAATGATGGGAAAAGCGCATAACGTAAATGCTTCTCTTAAAAGGGAAATTACAAAATTCTGTATCCAAGATCATGTAGCTAAAGAGGTTTACCAAGCATACATCTTTTTTGGTTTAAAAGGGAAGTACTATGCGAAAATGTCTATAGTTAAACAGAAGCAGATGAAAATAAGCTCTTATCATCTAAGGAAGCAAAAAGATTTAGGAATAGGAATAATCAATGACAAGTTCCTTCCTAGCATGGTACGAGCCTCGGCCAAGACAGAGATGGAGTTTGTTTTGAGTAATGTTGAAGCTTTGATATCAAGTCCAACATTGGCGGAATGTATGAGAGAGAAGTGAAAATATGGTAAGAGTTTTTGGCCAAATCATCCCTTAACTATACCTCAAACTTAAAATACATCCTTGTACTACCACATTGAAAAAAATCATCCTTAAGCTATCGAAAAATGTTGCAAGATCTGTCCCTCCTAAAAGGTATCGCATCTCCTTAGCCCCCCCCCCCACCCCACACACACAAAAAAAAAAAAAAAAAAAATCGCCTTTAACATCCATCACAAAGTGCTTTTGTTTGTTTGCACAACAATGGTTTGATATGATTCAACTGCCAGTCAAAGAGATTGAGTACGATTTGGTTAAAAAAATTTTTTGCAACACAACATGATCGTTATGTAGACTATAGAGAATATATGAATTGTATTATTCAGCTAAAGGGAAAGTCAGGACAGGACAAGTAAGGAGGTTCACTCAAGCTGAATTTCAAAAGCTCAAGAATAGATCAGTATAGAGTAGGCCAATCAGCTAGTGTGATCTCTGATGTTGTCACAGCTCATATTGTACTCCATCGGCAGCTAGCGCATAGTCATGACTTTAAGGACTCCAATATTTATTCTCTGTGACAAAATGCTCGTCTACACCTATCCACCAATTTTACATCAGTCTGACCCCCCTTTCTTCCCATAAAATCAAATCCCAGCATAAAAAGCACATTCATGCCCCAACACTTGCAGAGAAGAAATCCATCCTCCATTATGTTAGTTTTTAACTGAGTTTGACAGTTAAATATAACTTGTTACAAATGTTCACCTGGTAGTACATGGATGTAGTTAAGTTTGAGGATAGTTGAGGAATGTTTTTGGCCAAAACTTCAAAGATTGCACACCATTCTTTTTAATAAAGATTGTGTCTGGGCCAGCTTGTCTACACCTAGACTAATAGCACTCACTTGGACAATACCAGAGCTGATTGCTTTGTCTATCCAGGCTTAAACAGATTGGGAAGGATCACCCTACGTCTTTTGCCTCTATTGGGATTTGAACTGTTTGTCTCCCATGGTTCATTCAACATAGTTAACCGTAATACTACATCCTTGGATTTAGAAGATGACTCATCATGACAATGGAAATGATCATTCACCTTGGACAGTTCCCATAAGCTCCATCACTATTTGCGGAGCTAGGAAAACAAGTTAGCAAATTGAAAGCCGTCTGTAACCAAAGAGTTTCATCCTGCAGAGTCAAATCTGAAGATAGGAGACAAAAAAACTATAAAGAAGACGAGAAAAAGGTTAAAAGCTATTTATTGCAACGAAGACGAGAAGAAACAAAATCCAAGGGGAAAAGAACAAAGGAGAGAAAAAGCATAAGACAGCTGTATTGTCTTCGAAAGATCAACATTCCCCTACCAGTGAATGATTGGGATCCTCATGATTATTTGAAGGCTCCTTCCAATTCGTGGTACAGTACATAGCGGGTGAGATAAATTTAGGATGATGAACAAAGCCAGAGCAGTAATACACAAGTAGAATAATTGCACCACTGGACACTCCAAAGGATGAAGATAACTTTGAGTTGATAGGTGAAATTATGAAGAAAAAAAAAAGAAGATGAAGACAGCCCTGTTTTGTGTCATTGATAAATGTGTTATCTTTGTGAGTTTCTGGATATTTCTTTTACAGGCCAAGGGATAGAAATAAATTTTCACTCACTGGGATTGAAAATGAATGGAAGTGAAGGGGATATAGGGATGAGAACACAATGATTGTTTGATAACCAAAATTGAAGGGGGGAATAACTTAAAATGAAGATATTGACGGTCTCAGTGAACTATGAAGGAAGAAACAAGGAGAATAATTATAGGTGAAAAGGAGTGAGATGAAGCAATTGATTGAGTGGAACGGGACGAGTGATTGAAAGTGAGAGAGGTCTCTAAGATGAGCATTTGTGTTGTATAACTACATAGGAGAGTAGAGACCTTGAGAAATCATATTAAATCTTTTGCTTGTTGGGTACATTTTTGGTCTTCATAAATAGTAGGAGAGTCTCAAAGTGATGAGTGTCGTGGAGAGAGAAACTTAAATCAAAATTTAAGTTGATGAAAATTATGTACTGGAAGACTAATCAAAAAAATTACATAGAGGAAGTTTGAGATGTTTTTGAAGTTGAACACGGTGAAGGTAGGTCACAAGGGTGGACTAAGCAATGTGAATTCTGATGAATTCCATAAGATATGACCCTCTCTCATATGAATTGGACTCGTTTCTTCTCATTTAATATTACATTACTTATCTTTGCACATTATTAATCCTTTATCAAGGCTACCTTTTTTCTATCCTGCATCGGTCAAATGTCAAACAAGATAAGGTGAAAATAGTCTTTGCTCTATTACTGAGTTGTCATCAGCTCATTTTAAAGCTAAAATTGCTAGAGGGCACATTTTTATTTCGTGATGTATGCCTTCAACATGTCTCCTTGCGTGCAGACGAAATTCTTTTTAGTGTGCCAAGCAGGTGAATTTGTTTAATGAAGGGCAGGATGTAAGGCATTTTCTTTGGGCCTCTACATACTCTACTACCTTATGAACTTCATGACCACCTCTTTTAGAAACATAAAGGCATAACTAAGTAAAAGTGTGCCTTTTTGATGGTTAAGTTTTCAGATGAGGTGTTTAGACAATTCAGTAATTTAGATATGATAAAGTTCAACCACCAGCACCCTATTTGCAACTTGCATACTGTTTGAAGCAAAATCCAGGAAATATTCAAAAGATCGGTTCCGGTTGAGTTTTCAGAATGTTGAAAATGGCAAATAGCAGGTTTAAATGCATTGCATCCATCGGTTTTTGTGTGAAATGTATAAACTAATTGTTGTTAGCCCTATGATGTACTGTCTGGCTGCTGAATTAACCAAAAAGAGACTGTTTGAAGTCACCCTGCATGTATGCATGTTATATTATATATGAACCCCATGTTGATAACATTGTCGTATACGTGTTGTATTATGTATGATCCTGAAGTTGATAGCATTATCTTGTTCTTTTTTCTTTCAACAGGCTCTATATTTCTGTGTTCCATTTCGAGAACAGCTACTGGATTATTATTCAAATAACAAGAATCTTGCTGACGCAGATGAAAATCTCTTAACATGCCTTGCTGACCTGTTTATGCAGGTATTACGTGACTATTGTTGACATTATCTTTTCCTAATTGTTTTCCCTTGATCATTTAATTATGATGCACCAGTAAACACAATCATGTGTTAAGCTGCTAATAAGAACCCACAGTTATGATGTCCATATCTGCAAGTAACAGCTATCTCGGAGCTGTCAGGATAGATCTTTGGATTAATGTCCATTCTATCTATTTAGAGAATTTGTTATCAACTGTTCATTAGAATTTACATGTACAAAACATTCACCGTCAGCGAAGAATTTCTTCTCTTTTTTTTTCTTTTTAAGGTTTGTTAGGAGATCACAGTTCTATGTGTTTTCGATAGAATTTCATTTTAAATGCATAATCAGCATGTTCAGGTTCAATAGAACTAAAATGTTGTTTTTCTCTCTCTGTGGCTCATTATGTGGATCAGATAACCAGAATCTTGTTGAGATGTTCTTCTTAGGTTTCTTTCTTTGTTTTTTATACTTCTCACTTGCACAAAGAAAAGTGAATGTTCTTCAGAGTGGAGAAGCCTCAATAGCCAGCTCCTGGGTGGGGCTAGGGTAGTTGTTTACAGGGTATGAATGTGGATGTGATCTTTCTGAAATTTTGTTTCCCAGTCACTCTTTATTTGAAAAATTCAGATGATATGCAGATTTTGGTTTTATAGTTATGACTATCTGCCTGTGGTTTTGACCTGTGAGCTCAGTTTTAAAAAACACTTCCATGATCTGACACTTTTGGGTTTTGTCATTGGTTTTCTGTGTTTTCAGTTTGACCCGAAAAGAATCATCAATTGGCTTAAGGCAGTTTTATTTTATTTTTTAGGAGAGACTTGGAATTTGTTGTTGTCTCTTGTTCTGTAAGGCTGAAAATAAATAGAAGATGAGTTCCTAGAGGATGTGCATAAAGTAATTCTTGTGCTTGTTAATGGCCTGTCCAGCAGGCATGTTGCTCTCCATTATTAATTTATTTCTTAGTTTCTCGTCTTTAGTATGCATTGTCTGAGAGTTTGTCTTGAATCTATGTCATGTTCTTGTCATTGGATAGATTGTTCAATTATTAAATATTAGTTTATTCTCTTAGTCATTTTTGTTTCTGTAGAAAGTGTGAACGCATTCACGATTTTTCTACTAAAGCTTAGGCTCCAAATAAGCGACATGTTTAGTCCAATTCGGTTAAATGTTGGCAATTGACATTTTGGGGACATAAATGTTTGTTCTGCCAATCTTTTGGGATCTTCAAACTGAACTTGCGATCAACTTCAGTAATGAATAATGATACTTCCTCCGTCCCAATTTATGTGGCACTCCTCGTTTTCGAGATTCTAACTGCGTAAAGTTTGACCGACATTTAATATGTATTTTTCATCATACTGACATGAGAATTGCAACTTATAGCACTTTCCATGTAATATGTAAATATATAAATTTTAATTTTAAATATTGAATTGATCTTATTCATTTTCCTTCAAGGGTTATTCAAATTGACTCTCTGGAAGAGGAAAGTGCTGCATAAATTAGGACTGAGGGAGTATATTGTTAGAAATAAGAAGTTCAAGTAGTACATCGGCTTTCAGTGTCTCACATATAAATTTTGAGACCATCTTTTATGACTTGGAAAAAGGCTGTAATTAGCTAAGCATATAAGATGATTTATTTCCTACCATCTGTTGTTCTCTTTAAAAGGTTGTGCATATAGTTTGAATCAATAGTATCCCCCTCCTTTGTTTATAGATATTTGAAAGCACATTGTCAGAACTTGTATTTCTTTGCATTTTATGAGCCCATGATCAGTATTGTACTTCATCATCGAACTAATGGGCTTATTCTTGTGATTTTGTAGATAAGCTCACAAAAGAAGAAAACTGGTGTCATTGCTCCCAAGCGCTTCGTACAGAGATTGAAGAAGCAGAATGAGATTTTCCGCAGTTATATGCATCAGGTTTCCTTTGGTCACTTCTTTTAAGAAATGCTAGTTAGAAACTAATATTCCTTTATCCTATAAATATGGGGAAGATAGCCCCTAAGTTTGTCTGTACAGGTGTTAAAAAAACGTCTCCCTTCTTTTACTTGCATTTACTGAATCGTGTGCTTTACTCCCTTTTGGTGTTACTAGACTGATATAATGTGAGATTGCTAGAAATCCTAAAAACTAAATGAGTTGCTTCCTATATTTGCCTCTTTTTTCTTTTTTTCCTTTTTTCTTTTATTCATGCTGCATTTGATAGTATTTTTCTTGTCAAGTGCCATTGAGAAATGTAATTGTGTTGAACTGGAAATCTTGTTCCTAGGCCAGACAAATGATCAGATCAAATGAAAAAATCCTTGCTTGGAGTTGATTGTCCTGCCTAAGGGACTTCTCTTTTTTATCTTTGAAGATATCCTTCTCTGCCTTTGTGTTGGTCCAGACTAAACTTTAGTTATTATCGTGCTAGTCTGCAAACATTCGTTTTAATGTTTTTAGTGACTAGGATGTTAAGCTCATTTATAAGTGTTAATATTCTACTTGTTTATAATGTTTCTCTATATGGAGGGCATGCATGTGGTCATCAGATCCAGCTTTATCTAAAACTTGTTCTAAGAAATTTGTCCCAGAAATTGAAGACTTGCATTCTACTGATCCAGAGGGAGGAAGAGAGAGAGAGACAGAGAGAGGGAGTGACTCACATTTCCAAATAATTGATAGCTAAATTAACTGTCATCATGATGCTTTGGACTTTTATTCATCAGCTACTCTTCATTTCCCATTATGTATATGGTGCTTGTATTCTCTGATACTCTGATGTACTCTCCTGCCACTCATGTTTATTGATATCCTTCTTTGTTAGGACGCACACGAATTTTTAAATTTTTTACTGAACGAACTGGTTGACATACTGGAGAAAGAAGCCAGTCCAGCTAAAAGTGATCAAGAAACTTCTTCCCCAACAGAAAAAATTGCAAATGGACCAACCAGTGTTCATGATAATGGTGATAAAAAGGAGCCCCTGGTTACATGGGTGCACAAAAATTTCCAGGTAAAGCTTGCTAGTCTTGGAAGTTATCAGCTTATGCCATCATTTCTGGTTATACATCACCTGAAATGTCAGCAACTGTGTTCCTCTTTCTCCTTTTTCTTTTTTAGGTTTATCTGTCAGAACTGTTTAAATTGGATTATCTGGTGCTCAACACTTAGGGATTGGGTCTTACATTCAGTCTTGTCATGTACATTGTTAAGTTTCTGGCTACAATCAGGAAGTAAAGTATATTTTGGGTGATAATAATGAACTGCCAGTGTGCACAAGGGATCTGCTTTGGACTCATACTTGAAATGGTGCATGCTACTTGCAAATAATATTATGTTAGTTTTCAAAATTAATGGAGTAGTCTATCAAAAGCTAGATGTGAACTCTAAAGTGAAGGGTCTATTATCAAGTAACAACATATGCATGGTAAGCTTAGCCTCGATAAGAAGAATGAAAGCAAAGTGAGACGAGATTGTGTTCTCAACTCCAAACAATTCAGATATTCTCGCTGAAAATTGACATATAAATACAATACAATATAACACAACAAAAAATAGGATTGCTAAATTGGAGGAGTGCTGCTAGAATGTAATCGGATGTGAAGATACCTTACAGGCTAACTATGTATATGATGGTTGAAATTGGAAATGCTACGGCAATGCTCTGTGATAGGAAGATGTATAACAACAATGATAAGCACGTTCAATGGAAAATCGTGAAGACCAGCAACGTCGTCTAGGTGTTAATATTTGACCTCTAAGACCTGATGTATCCACAAAATTAATGTCCTAAAAATTCATATGTATGTAAGATTGAGCAAGATTCTAAATCATCACTTCTGACATAGAGAGCGAGTAGCACAGGTGGAGGATAATATGGCATTAGGTCTGCTTATATTCTTTATGTACCAGTCCATAGATGCGGATGATTGAAGATATGAAAGCAAGGAAGTAGATTTAAAATCATAGGAAGTCATGATAAAAGATCTAAAATCTTTGCTTCCGTTGTTTCTAACCTTAATTAAGTCCGCATTTTTTCCCCTTACAGATAAAAAACTAATGAGGACTTAGATAAGTTAGAAACAATGGAAGCAAAAAATTCCTACAGGCCATATCAACTAATTAGGTCTACACAATATAAGGTGAGGTCTCTGTGGTATAGGCAATTTGCTGACACTATTGTACTAACCGAAGAAACCAATGAGGTGTTAACCATAAGCTTGGACTATGGAGAAGTACTTTAGAGAGTAAGACTTATGATAAGTAGAAGCAGTTTGAATATATGTATTGCAAAATATGTTAGCATAAGAAAAGTGAAGTTGAGGTGAGATTAGGTGATATTGTGTTATCACTCCTTAGTTATCCAATAGTTACCGCAGTAATTTCTTTTTAGTAGTAGTTAATTTTCTGTAATAGTACAGTTACTTTCATGTAATAGTGCAGTTTTTCATTTCAGTTTAGTTAGGAAGTCAGGTCCTAGTTTCTAGCGGTAGTTATTTCTCAAGTGTTGTATTTAAACTATTGTGTGTTTGAGGAAATGAAAGCAGAAAATTACCAAGTCTTTGAGTACTTCAAACTCAAGAGATGGCAGGTTCTCTCTAACGAACCAGCCTCATAGGTTGTAGGAACAAAACATTCGGTTTCACAGTCAGCGCCCCATAACCAGATCAATAACTGGGACCATAACAACTTGGTATCAGAGCCAGGTGTTATGGAAGATAAAATTCAACATCAACTAGCACAATTGGTAAACTTATTTCAAGAAGAACGTGCAGCCAATATAGTGAGGCAGGAAGCAATAAATGCTCGCTTAGATGCACTCACAACGGATCTAGCGAATTCGAAGGTTGATTCTGAATCAACTAAACATACCAGTCAGAATTGGATCGGGGTTGGAAGGGTAAAACTAGAGTGGCAGGAGGGTTAAAATCAGATGCAGGAGGAATTTCCATCATTCCTAGGTATACAAAGTTGGATTTTCCACGGTTTACTGGACAAGGGGACCCTTTGGGATGGCTGAATAGATATGACCACTTTTTTCGACACCAACAGACTCCAGATGAAGAAAAATTTGGACTTGCTTCTTTTCATTTGGAAGGAAATGCACAACTTTGGTTTCTTCAATTAGAGACAGATATGCCTGAACCGTCTTGGGATGAGTTCAAACGTTATTGTAACCTTCGTTTCGGGCTACCAATCAGAAGTCAGATATTGGGAGAATTGGCTAAGTTATGCCTGATCGGTTCTGTGGCAAATTACCAAGAAAAGTTTGAGCAGTTAGTTTCGCAGGTTGGTACACTCACTCAATCGCAAAAAATTGAACTTTATATCAGTGGTCTTGCTGATTATATAGAGGTTGAGTTGCATAATCCTCCAGATTTGGCTACGACGATGAGTTCATCCCGACTTTATGAACGCAAGGAACAATCTTTTTGTTCGCAAGCGTTAGATGCTTGCAAATCCAAGACAACAGGTTTTTCACCTCAACAACATGCCAGATTTGTGAAGAAATTAACTAGATCTGAAATGGAGGAAAGGCGACTTAAGGGACTTTGTTTTAATTGTGATGAACCATTCACCCGAGGTCATCAATGCAAGAAATTATTCTGGATTAACTTTATAGATGATGAGATAGAGTTTGCTGGAAAGAAGGGAATTACTAATTTCCGCACTTAGCGCTTGAGGACAAGCGTGATTTGAAGGAGGAGAGTAATGTTATCACTCCTAAGTTATCCAATAGTTACCGCAGTGATTGCTTTTTAGTAGTAGTTAATTTTCTGTAATAGTACAATTATTTTCATGTAATAGTGCAGTTTTTCGTTTCAGTTAGTTAGGAAGTCAGATCCTAGTTTCTAGGGGTAGTTATTTCTTAAGTGATGTATTTAAACTATTGTGTGTCGGAGGAAATGAAAGCAGAAAATTACTAAGTCTTTGAGTACTTCAAACTCAAGAGATGGCAGGTTCTCTCTAACGAACCAGCGCCACAGGTCGTAGGAAGAAAACATTCGGTTTCACAGTACAGCGCCCCATAACAAGATCAATAACCGGGACCATAACACAATCGAGTCAAATAGTAGAAGAAGTGTTATGGGGATGTTATGTAGAATCTGCCTACCATAGTCAAAGTTAAGTTCTTCAGAACAATTATAAGATCAACGATGATATATGGAAGGAGTAATATTGAGCTGCTAAAGCCAACACGTTTACAAGATGGGTGTCATAGAGATGTTAATAATATGGATGTACAGTCATAAAATTAGACAATATTTAAAATGATCACAAAGCACCAAAAAGTGCAAGTAGCACACAATAAAGATAAAATAAGAGAAGGTCTATTGAAATGGTTTGTTCATGTCCTATGTCGACCATTAGATGCAATGGTTTATATGAGTAGAATTATGGTGAGAAGTAGGTGTTGAAAAGGAACAAGGTAGATCTAAAATTTCATAAAATGAAGTAGTCTCTCTCTTTTTCTTTTTTTTTTTGAAAATGGTAGTATTGAAGAATGAAGTTGTCTCTAAGACCCTACAATCAGTTGGAATCAATGTAGACTTAGCAGTAGATAGAACACAATTGAAGAGAAAGATCTATATAGACGATACCAATCAATTGGACATATGTTTGAATCACGTTAGTTAGCTTAAATTTTATAGGTATCTTCTAGTCATATCAGAGATTAGTATACCACTAGGAAATGAGAGAAGTGCTGGTACTTCTTGCTTTTATTTTTATTGTATATAATATTGGCCCGAGATGAGTTTAAATGGTTTTCCCAACTTGTTTCAGACTTGGGCATAGTGGTTGTTGATGGTGTTTAGTTGCTATTACATTTATGTTAGGTCTCTCGAGAGCTGCTTTTTTTTTGTTTAAGAAAAAGGAGATTTAGAGAAGTTCTAGTTTTAAAAAAATTTCTAACTTATTTAAATGACAATTATTTAGTATTGGAATGAAATAAGCTGAATAAAATGGAATTGAAGGATTCTTATGGTCGACCCAACTATTCGGCAATCAAGGCATAGTTGATTGATTTTTCAGGGATCGGTCTGCTTTTCTTGTAGATTCTCCACGGACTTGGTAAGTCAGAATAAGTGCCTGATATTGCATCCTTGTACTGCTTCTGGTGTCTGACATAAAGAAGAGTTCAGAAGTAGAACTAAGGTTTTTTAACATCATTTCTTTAACAGTATGACAAAGAAAAAGAGTATTTTATCTGGTCTTGATATGTCTCTGTTAAACCAGTACTCTCTACACTCTATAATTGAAACCAGAACTCTATACACTTTTCAATTGAAACCAGTACTTTCTAGACTCTTTAATTGATCTCAACAGTGTTTACTTCCAGGGTATACTCACAAATGAAACGAAGTGCTTGCGTTGTGAGACTGTAACTGCAAGAGATGAGACATTTCTTGATTTGAGCCTCGACATTGAACAGAACAGTTCAATAACTAGCTGCCTGAAGAACTTTAGTTCCACAGAGACTTTGAATGCAGAGGATAAATTCTTCTGTGACAAGTGTTGCAGGTATAATGTGTTTTTTGCTTTCTTGTTGGATAATTACAAAGAGCACTCCTTTAAGGCATATGCCTCTTTGACGTAGCTGCAGCAAACTAACGTGATTTGTCTCTTTGCTGTTTTCTCTCTAGCACATAAACTAATTCACCATTTTTTGAGAACTTAGCTTGCAGGAAGCTCAGAAGAGGATGAAGATTAAAAAGCCTCCTCACATCCTAGTCATCCATTTGAAGCGTTTTAAGTACATTGAACAGCTTGGTCGGTATAAGAAGCTCTCGTACCGCGTTGTCTTCCCACTTGAGCTGAAGCTGAGCAATACAGTTGAGGATGCAGACGCCGAGTATTCCTTATTTGCTGTGGTAGTCCATGTTGGGAGTGGACCAAACCACGGACACTACGTCAGCCTTGTGAAGAGTCACAACCACTGGTTGTTCTTTGATGATGAAAATGTTGAGATGATTGATGAGTCAGCTGTTCAAACATTTTTTGGGTCAGCTCAAGAGTATTCCAGCAATACAGACCACGGGTACATCTTATTTTACGAGAGAGTCTCCAATGGAAGCACTAGTTAGTAGCTTAATGAGTTTAATTTATTTTGTTTCAATTTTGAACTCAATTTCTACCTTTAGTGGTCAATTTTATTATTTGCTACATTCCCTGTAGTTTATTCAGAAATTTTCTAGTGAGTTGACATGAAATGTGAAGAATACATATCTAGGTTGTTGCCTTGTACAGTGGATGTAAAGCTTTACCATCTATATTTCCAACAATAAAAGGGAAAAGGCTATGTAGTGTATGTGATGCTTGAGTTTAGGAGACTTTATTCTTCAGTTTATGGAGTGCTAATCCACTTTTGTGATCCATTTCTAATTTAGATGCACAATATGTTAACTTTGTGTCAAAAGATGAAACTGGAAACACACTTTCTAGCTTAGTGCATCAGACTATTTATCAAAGAGACTTGAAATAAACTTTACAAACTTTCATCACTCCAGATCGGAACTCAAAATGAATTTCATAGGATTTTTTTGATCCTAAAACCACTACTCAAGTCTCGACACAAACAAAAGGGGTGGATGCTTTTACTTTGCATGCAAGTTAAGAATATTCCCTATGACCCTCTACCCAAGCACTGGTTGAAATATGAACCATTCCTTAATATTTCTGATATGAGTTTAATCTATTGAAACAGTTAATATGTTTCTCAAAGGTTAGAGATGTCACTAGTACTGTGTTTTTGTCTGACCTATCAAATTGAGGGGTGCATTTTATCATATATGTGGTGCATTAGTAACCACGCTTCAAATTGGGCCTCCAGTCTAATTTAGGTTGGGATGTTGGACTCTCAACGCGCTGAGACTAAGGATACGAAGACCAAGTTAAAGACTAAGCAACTCTCAACAAGGCATTGAGACTCTGCCAAACATCATGATTACATGCATAACAAAATTTCAAAATTTCTAGTCTAATACAATAAATTGCTATTTAAATGAATCAGGCAGAAGAACTAGTCACAATTTGTGTACCTAAGCCAAGAAATATCTACTACACCATTTCCTTCAAAAAACACGCCTCAGATGTAAGTTACAGCTTCTAAGATATGCAAAATATGTTGAATAACCCCACATTTCTTACAATTGATATTGGTTTTCTTTGATGCCGTCTAGCCAGATTTTCTATATTGCATACACAAGTCAGACTCTATTGCTGCAACAATATTGCTGGTTACGGTTTCCACTCATCTGGTTAGAACCTCTCCCTGCACCAGAACCTCCATATTGACCACTTTGGGAGTAATTAGGAGGACCACCATATGCACCACTCGGTCCCCGGGGACCACTGGGAGCCAACCAACTGCCAGGAAAAGTGGGGCTCGTCCTGAGGTGGATATGCCCACTACTATAACCTCCACCCTGTGCCCACGATTGATAATACCCCCACCAGGGTTTCCACGGAGGATATCATTTCCAGCTACGCACTCACTGACCACTGGTGAGACACGCTCTTCCGAATTTGCATGAGCCCTAGTGTCGCACCTAGATCCTACCTCACTGGCGAGATATGATCGAGGGTAGATATGAGTGGAGATCACCGCTTGCATGGATTGCATACTCAGATTTTGTTGGGATTTCATGTATATCTGTGTCTACGCGATCCAGTTGTGCTCTTTTTTAGTCTGGAACTCATGTGATGATTCGTATTTAGGTAGGCTGTTCAATACAGTGCGAAACAGGTTGTTAGGTTAAGAGATATATAAGCATACATATATATTATATCTCAGGATAGGCTTTCATTGACGTTATATATCTATAAAAATCTAAATTAGTTGAAACAGTGGTTAGCTGTAAGCACATTAGCCACAAGAAGTTCAAGATCCATTGCAGGGAATAAAATAAGCACAAACAGAACTGAGAAACGTTGATGTAAATAAGGTGCACACCTTCTAGGATCACAAGGTAAGGGGTCGGTCCAGAAATATTCACCATCTAGAGCATCCTTGGCACATATTCTCTGCAAAAAAGAGGTGTCAATTAACCAGAATTGATAAAGAAGCAGAAACATGCTTTACAAGTTACAACCAAGCTTTATGCAGTCAAACACCTTATTATAAAACTTAGGGTCGTTTGGTAGAGTGTATTAGCAAAAATAATATGCATTTGCTTTGTGAATTAGTAGTCCCTTATTTGGTATACTTTTTCATGCTATGTATAACTAAACACTCTACTATGTATAGAGGAGTGCATTACTATACCATGGATTTCTAAGTATTAGTGATTGCAAAGGGATTTAATACATGCATTAGCATGGTTAAAGACTCAACTACCCCTCAAAAGCACTTTTACATCTTTACTATATAATTGTGAAGGATATATTTTAGTAAATATTTTATACAATACATATTATTTTAAATACACCAAATCAATGCAACCATTACTAACAGTGTAATGTGCATATTTTTATACTCTCTACCAGACCGTAAAGTAGAGTTCAGATGCCTTGTGAAGAATGGAAATATCCACATTGGGGTTACACGAGATGGTAAAATTGTCAAAAATCTGTAGTCCTTTTGAGTAATATAGATAAATAAAACTGATAGATCTCCAATTAGGTTGATAGATCTCCAATTAGGTTTGCTCAGAGAAAAGCTTTATCTAATTTTGGTGGCCTTGTTGGCGCATACCACAGGGGTCTTCAACCTAAATTTTTTCTTACTGTAGCATAGGCTTTCGTCCCTTCGCCTATAGATGGCGGCTTGGCTTCGCTATCGCTCAACCTAAATCCAAAATAGTTGGTGCCCCTATGAATCTTTTGATCCCGTTTTGTTCTATTCTAAGTATGCATTGGTCATGATGGAGATGTAGGTTTTCTAGATACCTTCCTCAACGTTATCTCATCCTTTTTTTAGATCATATCTTAATCGTCATATTGGTGCATCTATGGAGACAAGTTTGTGTAGAACATGGCCAAACCATGTCAAGCAACCTTTCTTTCTTTATGTGAGCCATGCACCACCTGTTGAATAGGACCCATATTAACATCTACTTTTTACAATATTTGATCTAGTGGACTACGTGTTAGAATCCCAATATTCACAAAACATAACGTCACTAGTCTCACACTCATGTAAAACTACTCTTTCACTACAACTATCTTCTAGACTTAAAACACCATGTAACGTTATTCACTTCAAAGCTCTCAATTAGGGATGTCAAAATGAACCTAAATATATGCAACCGCCCAAATTTAATGGGTTGGGCTCAAGATAAAAGGGTTCATCTCAACTGATTCAAGCATTAACCAATTTTAAATGAATCCTCAATTGAGCCCAATTTAATCTCCCATTTCAACCTGTTTTAAGCCTCTTTATTTGCATTGATGTATGTTCTATATAAAAATATGAATTACTATTTTTATATATTCTATGATTATCTTATCCATTTGTAACTTCTTTTTTTATTTTTTTGAGTTGAAACTCAAATTGGCTATAAAAATTAATATAGAAAAAAGTATTGAGATTAAGCAGGTCGAATGGGCAGATCATGACCCAACCATATTAGCATTTAAGCCAAAGTAAACTTGGCGGGATCAGAACCTAATCCAATTTCTATTCCAATCCATTTAATATATCAATTTCAACTCAACCCACCCATTTGACACCTCTACTCCCAATGCATGTGATCGATACTCCTCACTAGCTAATAAATCACACTTGAATTTGTGCCATTGGAGAAATAGTAAACCATCTATGATCTCTTTCTATAAGCTTATTTAGAAAAGATAATTGTATCATAACAGTAGCACTAAGGAAGTGTTGCAATATTTGCAGGCGAGCAAAACCCAACGGAAGAATCCTTTCCTTTTTGAGACTTGCAGGTTCTAAGAGGCTAATTTGCTTCATTTACAAATTCCTCATCAAGAAACAAAATACAACTAAATTTGAGTTGTTGGACCAAATTAGCTTTTTACAAATCTCTTGTCTTTCATTTAAAATATTATATCATATGGATCCGGGATATTACACCATATAACAACCTTGCAGTTCTCCGCTATGTTGCTTGGACCCCCAATATTGTTGTCGAGCATGTGCCAGGTTTTTTAAATGCACTACTTTTGCAGTATCCGACATGCACCCATGAATATAGAGTTTGAGCAAACTAGGTTCACTTATTCCCCATCTTATGCTACTATGTTTTGGTTGTGCCATCCTTTGTTGTCACTCTACAATGAATGAGATGGTTAATACTTTTTACTCTTCCCGCAAAAGTGGCACCTACTGCATAAGAAATGAAGTCCCTTTTGCGGAAGATGTCAATCATCAACATGCATTTGCATTAACCAAGATATGCAAGGCACTTCGAATGAGATTACTATGAATCCAGATCAGAGCCACGTCATGACCATGCTAAAGGCTTGTAACAAGGTTACAATAAGATTTGACACTGTTGAGTCTCCCACGTCGGCTAAGGTGTCGGATCCACACCTCTTGAGTTGCTTTGGAGAGTTAGGCCATGATTCATTTCCTACACGAATCAGAATCGGACTCATCCATTCTTTTTTCGAAACATCTATATTCCTTCATACCCACAAAGACTCAACGTAGGCAAGCTGGCACTATTTTCCTCAAATTTTCTGATGACGACAGGCCTAGCCAGTCAACAAATCCTTCACCGTGTATTGCATTACAAAAGGCATAATGAACAAATCAAAAAGAGGTTCTAATCTGTCTAGCAACAGTGCAATGCAATAAAATATAATGCTTTCTCCCTGCTACACATAACTTTCTGATGTCAACATCCCCTCCCTATATAGATTGCATAGGGTGTGGCACACATCATCTGAAACCAAGGTGTAAAGCAGGCGACCTTATAAGAGGCCTTAGATTTCCAGTTCTCCCATGGCCAACTGAAAGGTGCCTAACTCTTTATTTAATCTCCTTGTGATAATCTTCATCCAAAAAAAATCATCTCCTTATAAATGAACCTAAAAGAATATTTGTGTTCCTTCATATGCAATCAGCTTCTTCTGTATTTAGAGCCACATGCTCAAAGTCTTCATCTCATGCATTCATGGTACTTCCAATCGTAGTCTTCTATAGTTTGTGCACAGCTACCACAATTCCAACAATCGGACACAACTTCCTACATTGGTTGTGAAATTATAATGGTCATCGTATAAATCGAAAGTGGTGTATGTCCCTCCAAACAGAACCTTCTATTTCCATGACTATTATCTCATACTGGTCTATAAAGCTAGTGCCTGGTCTTAAGCTGCACATATGCTTCCATACAAGCCACGGGGTGTCTGAACAATAACTTTGTCTCATTTAGCAACAATTATACTTTTTGCATAAAATGATAAATAAGATACATTAATAACTACTATTATGTTCTTTCAAGTTCACATTCCAAGCTCTCTGCTATCACACACACCTCCCACTTCACCACCTAAAATCTCACATTTTTTTTACATTACCTTCCACATCTCCTTGTCAATTTTTTCTTCATACAGACTGGGTAAGTGAAAGAGAGTGAGTACTGCTAATGAGTATGATCCTAGCCCGAGAGAAATGTATTCAGATTGTAAATCTCTTTTCAGTTTTCAAACCTCTTCTCAATCTTTTCCAACACTGTTTTTGCCTTGTATAGCTGGTACCTAGAAGAGATTAGATAATTGAGGGAAGCTCTTAATTGACAGCCCAAAGTATCCCCCAACCTTAGTAAATCATGCACTTCATAACCCACATGCCCTAATTATGGAAGGGTATGCCAACACTATTAATTGCACAGCTTAAAACACCAACTTTTTTTTTTTTTTAATGTAAGGTTGAATTTTCAGCAATGATGGCTACCTCCAAAAAGAAATAATTACAGATTTCCTATCAAATCTATAATCTGGTCTATATCATCTAAAATCAAGCTGTTTCACCAAAAAAGTAGAGATACTATACAATTCCATTAACTTTGTGGATGGAATTGGATCTATCTTCAAAACATCTTCCATTTCTTTTTCCAGACTGACCACCATACACATGATGGTATTAGCTTCCACCATCTCTTTTGACTCTTACTGCCTCCCTCCTAATCCAACAGCTCAACAAATCTGATGTATGTTCTGGCATAGTCCAGTTCATGCTTGTGATGTTGAGAAACAAGTTCAAATTTGAGCAGTAAACTTACAATGCAGGAAGAGATGGTTATTTGTTTCCCCTGTCAAGTTGCACAAAAACACCTAGGAACCAGTTGTCTGCCTTTCTTTTGTAGAACTTCTTCTGTTTAACATGCCCTTTTTATCACTAACCAGGTGAAACACTTAAAACACCAACTCACAATTCATTCATTTCAATCTTATGATGATCAACCTGCCCATTTCATTTTCCAATTTTTTTAACTCTTAGAGGTCTTAGCGTATATCAAAGTAGGAACAAAATAATAGCAAATGCGTACTCCCTGCCCGTCCCAATCTATGTGGCACCCTTTAACTTGACACAAACTTTAAGACAAAAAGGAGAACTTCTGAAATTTATCATGTGGCTATAAATCATTTCATTAAGGGTTAAGAGAGAAATTTGAAAGTTAAGTTGTCTCTAATTATAGAAAGGTTACATTCTTTTTGCGACAAGCTAAAAAGGAAAGGGTACCACATAAATTGGGATGTTCATACATTTGGTCCGATCAAAATGCATCACATCATATGAGTGGGAATAAGAACGTTGGTTAAAGTAAGGTGACTGTTTTACTATTATGTTCTACTCTAATCATTACGGGAACTAACAAACATACCACCAATGTCCCTCTACAAATTCTGATAACACCAGACAAAAGCAAATCAATTGAAAATACAAATTGCAGAAGTAATAAACAATCTACATACTAAGAATAGTCACACACTAATGTACCAAGTGTGTGCCTTTGGACCAAAAGGAACTCCTAAGGGAAGTACATATTGCCTTCATAAATACGATGCCAGTAAAACCTATATTCTTGAGGCAAAAGAGAGTTTGATCCTTGTCTTCTTTTTGTACTCAAAAAGACTTCTGATTATGGAACAAAGGAAAACTTTGCACTTCGAGATTTAGTTACTAAAACCACATTAAGGAATACCTGAGATGGGTCAAGATTCAGCATTTTGTCTAATAAATCCAAAGCATGGCGATCAAAACTGCACAATGAATAAAACTCAAGTATGTTAGCCATTATACAAAATAAGTAGCTCAAACTAATCATATTTCAAATGGAGAACCCTTAACTGCCTAAAGACTTCTCTAACTCGTCTTTTCATCGGCCTTGCTGGCTTGAACTTGCTGTACCAAGGAATCTTTGATACACCAGGCCAGTTAATCTCATCAGGGGTTCCACAAAGCTCAAATATTTTGTTCAATTGTTCAGGCTGTAATCAGATAAGATTAAGAGAGATAAAGCCAACTGAAATTATAAAATTGTACTAAAATAGAGCATAAAGATGAAGCAGAAGCAAAAACACAGAAAAAAAATAGTAGAGAGAGCTCACATCAAAAGAAACACACTAAGAGAATGTTTGACTAAGCTCTTGTAAAATTTTGCTTGTCATCATATAATGGAGATTATTAGTCACGAACCTAGCTAACAAGATCAAATAAAAGAAACTAAGAAAATCTTTCCTCTTCAGATTTTATTCAATCAATTGTTAGATCAGGTTTGAATAGTTGTTTTCTAATCCAAAAGTTTCATTGTTATCAGCATATCAGACAGAGAAATGGTATAGCAAACTATCTAACATAAGTATAAGATACTCTCAAGAAATAGAGGCAATAGCACATTAGCAGAGATTCCTTAGGGCAGTAGCAGCAGGTATACTTGTAAAGCGAAGCTACTGACACCTACAGCACCTAGAGAAGCAAGAAAAAGGTTTAAAAGGATATTACCTCATTCTTCCCAGGTAAGATTGGCTTTCCAAATAAAAGTTCAGCAAATATACAACCAACGGACCACATGTCAACAGCGGGTCCATACTTTGTGGCTCCAAGCAACAATTCCGGAGGTCTGTCCAAGATTATCGTATATTTAGTCTAGAAAGAGCAGAAAAACCTCAGAGTGAAACAAGCAAAGTAATAAGAAGAATGCTTTAACATGCTTTAGATTTACCTGTACCACAGTGTAATAACACGATTTGTCAGATTAGCATTATGATCACCAGAAAATGAGCGGGCTAAACCAAAATCAGCAAGCTTCAAATTTCCTTCATTATCTATCAGAAGATTAGAGCCTGCTAACATAAAAATGAAAAAAAAAATGTGTCACGAGCTTCCAGGAACACTTGCAAATATCAACATGTTACATACAGAGAATTAAGTACAAAGTAACCTTTGATATCTCTGTGAAGAACTTGATTAATATGGCAGTAATGAAGACCAGTAAGCAGTTGCTTCATGTAGCACTGGAAAAGGAGTTTCGTCAATAAATGAGCAGCGAATAGATAGTCATCACAATAAGAGAAGACATAATCTTTTCTTCTAGTTAGGCTTACGATACTTTAATCTGCGGAATTGTGAATCTTAACCCTGGTCGATCAGCAAGGCCAGTCAAGTCATGATCCATGTATTCAAAAACCATGTAGATGTTTCCCTTGTACTTGTTACTATCTATTCCTGTAAGAAAATCGAAATTCATGGATGTTAATTTCTGCAAACATTGGGAACGGAACTTCACTACCAATAAGAAAATTTTCTTAGCTGGAATACCTAGCTTCTCTGGTTCATCCTCTTCAGGACCTAGATGAGAAATTCATGTCAGAACTGACAATAAAAGTTCAAACTTACCAACGTTCCAAAAATTATAGCATCTAAGAATTAAGAAACAAAGTACCTTGAGAGGTTACTATCTCTAACAGCTTAATGACATTTTCATGCTGCAATTTCTTAAGAATTTTAATCTCACGGATGGCTGTTATAGGGAACTGCAGAAATAAGTATAAAGTACCAGGTAATCAATTTTAGCCCAGCAATGCAATAGTCAAAATAAGCTCCAATATTTAAATTAAATGGTATAAATACAAATCTAAAACAGCATGATGATTGGGGAAAAGAACAGTACCCCCTCCTTTTCATTGTCCATACGTATCTTTTTCAAAGCAACAATCTCCCCAGTTTGTTTATCTCTGGCCATGTACACTTGCCTGGAAAAGAGCAACAGAGACAACCATGCTAAGCATACAAACAATGAAGCAATACTATTGAAATATCAACAAATGCAGAGTTGGCTGAGTCATCTGTAAATTGAATCAATGTCATCTATAGTCACCAATTAAATAGTTGCAATGTGAATCCCGAGTGATAGTGTCAATTGCATCCTTATTGCATGACTTTGGCCCGTTCTTAATCCGTCAGTTATATTTTTATCAAGAAAAAGTAGCCAAGCACCAAAGCTAGTGCTGGACATTATAAATTGAGAAGCCCCCTATACAAAAACTAAAAAAAAATTGCTCACCAATACAAAAAGTACTCCTGCAGTGATTCGATAAAATCTATCATGCAATTTTCATCAGTGCTAGCAAGCCTAAACATCTGTATATTATTATCTGAGTTGAGTGAGTTCTGCCCTCAGAACACCATAAGTTCTTCTCTATCAATCGTACCCAACAGACACACTCGGATACTCCTCTACATAATAAGAGATCTATGAACCTTCCCCCAACTATCCAAAAATTATCTGAGCGACTGTCACACTATCCAATGCTGCACAAAAATGTTGATGAACAGGTCCCACAACTGCCTTGCAGGAGCTGGGCCAGGAAAAAACAACTTTACACTTATAAAGGGTATGCAAGGATTGATTCTTGGGTTATTCCTGGGAAAACCACCAACTGGGAGTTCCATTAAAAACAAACTAGGAAACCTCCAACAAGTATTAATTTTTTTTTTGAGAAAACCTCCAACAAGTGTTTTGGGACGCGAGAGGCGACAAAAAAGCGACGAGGCTTCCTTCACTGAGGCGAGGTGGGAACAACAACAACAAACCCAGCTGGGGAGGGTAAAATGAGGCGAGAAGTGAAGCGCCAATAAATACAAACAAATTAAAATAATAAAAATATATATAAATAACTACAAATTCAGTAAAATATCAAACAAAACTAATTATGTTATTAACTATTATGTAACTAAAACTGAGAAGAAAAAAGCTGAGTAAAAAACAGCAGAAACAGTGGACAAACACAGAAAGAAAGAAGCTGCTGGAAAACAGAGGAGAAAGAAGAAAGAAGAAAGAAGAAAGAAGTAGAAGAAGAAGAGGAACATAGAAAAAGTACATGAATTCTAGCTTCAACTCACCTCATCTGACCGGAAAACAGAGAAAGAACAAGAGAGAAGTTGTGCAGGGGTAGTCTGACTTTGACCAAAAAATCCTAGTTCTCAAGTTGCGATTAAAAGCTATGCTTTGACTCGCCGCCTCATCTGCCCTTTCCGGATTGCTCCTCGCCCCAGAGAAACAAAGGTGATAATTGTCTGCTTCGCCTTGCCTCAATAAACTAAATTCGTATAAATCTAATGTTGTTCGGTCTTAGACTCTTAACCTATTATTATCCCATATTAAAGCCTCAAAGAATATTTCTAGGGATTGAAATGATATGTTTTCTCTTCAAAATAAAAATAGTGCAAGTTCTTCCGACAAAGACAATTATTTGTTCATTGTTACAAAGTCAACATTAATTTCCTAAAACCAAATTCAGACAGGAAAGAGTCAAAAACCAAAGCAAAACTAGAACATTTCTAAACCAAATGGCACCATTACAGAGGGCTGTGTAGATAATTGAAGATGGGAGTACGGTCTCCCCACCCCCACCCAACAAGTTATGTCTTCATGAAGGGTAACATGGGGTGTAGCTTCCAAAAAGGAAAGGTGTCATTCTTTTTGAGACAAACAAAAAAGAAAAGTGAGTTATGTAATTGGAATACTTATTTCTACTTATCATTACTGGTGTAGAGAGAGTAGATCATTTCTATGAAGCGAAGCGAGGGTTCAGTGCTTCACTGGCATGAAAATATGGGGAAAAAAGTTAGTGAGACCAATAAGACGACAATTGTATGTCTGTTTTGTGACAAAACAACTAAAGGGGAACCTTTTTTAGTTTTAAATATGATTTTTTTGCTTATATTTTTTTTTTTGATAGAATGATTTTTTTTGCTTATATTTGTCTCTGTTTATTTAGGTCTTTTTTCTTTTAAACTGTGCTTCGCTTCAATGAAGCGAGCGCTTCGCTTAAAGCATGAAACAAGACCTTATCGCTTTTTACTGCTCTGCACTCCCCTAAACACTGCTCTTAGCCTCATTTAAAGTGTAACAAGTGAAATTATCACCACCACATATTTAAAAGAGGATTTCGGTACTTTGCAACATTTGACCTACATGTCACAAAACACCTAAACATAAAACGGGCCGGAGCGAGTGATAACTGACAATATCCTCGAAGCTCTTATGTGAAATATCATAAACAATAAAAAGAATCAAAAAATGGGAAACAACCAAGTATAATGGCAAAACATTTCTAAAGGGCTGACCCGGCTCAACAAGAATGTGCACTGAAAGTCTCATGCCTACTCTACATTCCAAAGTATACTCATACATCAGATCCTTCCGGAATATATCAATGGCCACACATACGACTCTATAAACTATTTAGCAATGTATCGAAAGTCTATTGCTTTCCACAAGAAGTAGATCATTCTTGATTCTGAAACCCAGGAATAACCAACTTGTACTGGAATTACAGGAGGCGATCAACTATCACCAGAATGCAGATCCACGTTCTTCAGGACTCAGGTAAACAGCAACTAATTATTCAATAGAGATGGAAACTTTTCCAGCCTTCCAATATTGAGGCTTTCAAATGCATTATCAAAATTTACAAAGAGCTTTTCGCAAAAATCTCAGAATTGATTTAATCAGATATTAATAGACTATAGTTAGAAAATAACTCTACATGCACCACCTATCCGTGCTCCCAGCATCTCCTTCATCGGTCCAATAAAACTAGAACTAATTACTAACTCTTTGCATAGTTACATTGGAAATATAATCCTTGTCAATATTACACTAACTGGAATATGAGCACGCGCTTGCCTACAACAGCAGCATACCCAGTGTTACCCCACAAGTGGGGTCTGAGGATGGGTAGGGTGTATGCAAGCCTTACCCCTACCGCCTACCAGATTTGCCTATAGAGCCAACAATAAACTATTGATACCATGGCAGTCTTCTCTTCATTTATTTTTATTACATGCAAATTACCAATATTCATCTTCTTCTATTTGACTCGATTATGCAACAACAACATACCCAGTGAAGTCCCACAAGTGGAGTCTGGAAGATAAAGTATACACACACCTTACCCCTACCTCATAGGGATAGAAGCTGTTTTTGACAGACCCCGACACAAATAAAGCATCTCAAAGCAGTTAAATTTGACTCAATCGTGAGAGAAACTCCAACTAAAAAGATCCTTGTTCGAAACCCAAAATCATGCCAATGTAAGAACTGAATCAATTAAATTGATTGTCATAATGGTCAGAATGATACACAACATCTCAAAAGAACAAAACGCAATCCTCAATAACATTTGTAAGTCAAAAATACAAAGGTCTATCCCCAATGGATTTTTCTCAATGGCCTCACAGTATCAGTTTCAAAAGAAAAAAAAAGGCCTCACATAGACTTCCCCAAAACTCAATAACATCAGATCATGAAGTAATGGCATTACAGCAAACTAAGACAAAACTAAAAATAAAATATACCCCAACCCCACCCAAGTTCTCAATTACCCAGAAAGAGTACAACAGCAAAATACAAAAAGTAAAATCAACAACACAAATGTACCAAAAGCTGCTATTTTGCTATTATTAGACCAAGGGAACCCATCTTAACTATCCAAATAAGAGTCGAAATAGAGGATAAAAGGAATTTGACTATCTGGGGAGGAAAAAAAACTGACCCATAAGTTCCTTCACCGATTTGTTCAAGCTTTTCAAAGCATTCGATACTTCGGGAACCCCACAGTGGCGATTCATCAAGATTCAACTGACCAAAAGCAGCCACCGCCATGTTTGTACCTATCTATCTTCCTCTGCGTGAAGAAGAACGATTGTTGTAGGGTTTAATAGAGTAGATAGAGAGAATTCAAAAACCACAAGAGAGGAACGCTGTCATTGTAATGGAGGCGGCTTCGAATTACTATGTATGGGTTATTCCACTAAACAAATGGCCTTGTTTGTGCCTAATACAACTTACCAAGGCCTTTTTTTGCTAATTCTTTTAAAGGCAATATGTTATTCCATAATGTATTATATTATTATCATATTACATCATACTTTATTGTTTTGATCAATATAATACTTGAAGTGATAAAGACTATTCAAATTTTAATATTTATGGAGAGAATTATAATAATGTAAAAGAGATGTATGTTCTTTATCGTTATAAAATATCAGATATTAATAATTTGAAGTATATTTATCGTTGCATAATATCACATATTAATAATTTGAACGATAAACGTATCAGCAAAGTACAACACGTGATAATAATAAGTAAAGAAAAAATAAGATAATAATGTAATTACACCAATTCAATCATTAATGTAATTTAAACTAACTTAATATAATATAATGGATAATAACGATCCAAATAAAGTGTTAGAGTATGCGCCTAAATTCATTAATATAATTTTTTTTGTAAATGACATAAATATTAAAGTATTAAATAATACCAGTATTTGCACGATGTGCAAAAAATATAAATAAGAAAAAAGTATTTAAATATTGTCTTATTTGCTTAACCACCTTACTTATTTTCTATTAGATTAATTGCTAATTCAAATTATTTTATATAGGGTTACCGATAAGAAGGCCATTAAAGAAAGAGAAAATATAAAACTAAAATTATCATAAAATATTAAAGAGAGAAGAAAACAAACTAAATTATCATAAAATATTATGTCATGTATGATAAAATTTAAATATAAGCATGTATAATGATATATAATGTATTCAATAATTTTATATATACACTTTATGATAGTATATATTCGATGAAAACCTTTATTCAATAAAGAAAGGGCAAGCACCGAAAGATATGAATTGTCACGTCCCGAGCCTATCCTCGGACGTGGCTGGCATTCGAGAATCATTGTTGGCCTTGAGCGAACTCTTAATCTGGCTTACTTACTCAGCGGAAGACTTAAACATAAGAGATATAGCTCAAAGATCTATAGATACTTAGCCCAAATGGCAACTCAAGTCCTTAAACAATATTTGAAATAATAATGTAAGACATTTATAAACTATTAATTGTCTATGAAGCCTCTAAAAACAACTGAGATGGATGTTGGGACAGACCCCACAACATCCTAATACAGAAAATTGCTGAAAGCAATAAAAGGAGTCCTCCAGAATGTAAGAAGGCTCACCAACTGACTTTGGAGTGCTAAAATAGATCAACGGTGCGCTGGATGCCGATCCTCGTTACCTGCATTTGCATCATAATGGCATAAGTACATTGAATGTACGAGTATGCAAATTGGAATACTAACAACATAGGCTAGAAAAAATCTGAAAGAAACTGAAGAACTTACATGACTCAACTCAACACAACATAACTGACTCATTTCAATTTAAAACAATTAAAAGGAAGTGTCATACAAAGAAAAACTGTTTAAAAGCATGTTGTAAACTCTGTGTGTATGCAAAAATACAATTAACTCTGAGATGTATGTGAAAATACAAATAAACAGTGCATAAAAGGCAATAACTGTTGTGGGAGTTTCTCAACCGAAATTCATCACATAAGAGCTATAGTGATGATACGACAATTTACCTCACGTTGCTAGCGCATCTATACCCGGCTAAAGGTATAAGACCTGAACTGCCTAATGGATCCACTAGTCTACTGTGAAAAGGGTTTATCTAAGTATGACTCTTTTCTACGCATGGTGGCTACATTATTTTATGGAGACGTGAGCTATCTGAACTCATGATCGTCCCCTATTCGGTGCTCAATACTACTCCCAAAATGTACTGGCTCTTACGTTTTAAAAACATATTTCTTCTGTGATTTGAGATTAGTGCTCAAAATCTTAACTCAATGACTATCTTGGAAATTTCAGTTTCATGCTTGCTTCATTTTACAAAGCTATTACTCTTTTCTGAAAACTAGCCGAAAGGCTCTTTGAAAATCTCAGTTTTCGTTCTTGTTTAATGTGAAAATATTTCTTTTAAACCTCTTGGGAATACATAGTCCCCATATACTTATTTGAAGAAAGAACTTAAATTTCACTCTTTGCTGAACTCAACTCTTAAGTTTTAAAACAAAGTTAAAACGTTTGTAAAAGACTTATAAAAACTTGAAATGAACTTCTCTTACATGACTGTTGATTTTGATCTTAACTCTTACTTGAATTCACTCTTAATTGATCCTTGAATTGAATTATAGATTCAAGGATTATGATTTGTGTTTGGAAAGACCACATGAGTTTAGGAATGATTTTGAATAGGTAAACTTGAGGAAATTACGAAATCACCATCTTGGAACAAATCTGCGACCAATGACGGAGCCAGAAATTTTTAAAGGGTGTCCAGAAATAACAACTTGTTATGTTAAGAGTGTCCAAAATAGGTTATTTAATCATTTCGTATATAATTTTACTTGTATATATTTTTTTTTTCTTACGAAGGGTGTCCACTATGTGGCTACGCCATTGTCTGCGACGCGGAGATGCTCCTAAATAATTCACGAAATTTAATTTTGAGACAATTGAGTCCACGTCCTCTTCGCGATGCGGAGCAGATTTTTGTTCATTGGTGAACAAGTCACCGACTTGTTTCATCAACCTTTCTCAATTTTTTCCTTCTTCGTTTTTCAGCCCCAATTAGGGGTGAAAAAAAAATTTGAAATTTAAATATTTTTTAAAAAACCAACATAATATTATTATTTTTTTTGGGGGGGGGGGTAGGGATGAAAAAATAAATTTTTGAAAATATTTTTAAAAAACAAACTTAAATTATTATTTTTGGGATGGGGGTGGTAGGGGTGGGTGGGGGTGGTAGGGGTGGGTGGGGTCTGATTGGAGTGGGGGGCTGGTAGGGTGGGGTAGGTAGGGGGAGGTTGAAGAGAGTTTTGGAAAATGTTTTCCTTAAGTTTTGAAGGGAAGTCATTTTTCTTAAATTTGAGGAAAATGAGTTGATTTGAAAAACATTTTTCAAAACAATTGCCCAACCAAACATGAGAAAATTGGAAAACAATTTCCGGAAAATGTTTTCCTTCATACCAAACACACTCTTAAGTTTCTTCCTAGTTATTTCAATTTTGTGAGATGTTACATGAATGATCAAAGAGAGGCCCCACTGACGCTAATAAAGCCATATAGCATAATTTTTGCTTTTTCGCCGCCCACCCTTTTTCAATTCCATTTTGTTCATCAGGATTTCTATTTGTTTTGTCGTTTAATTTGAATTTCTTATTTGGAATCTCTTTTTCTTTTCTTTTCACTAGAATTCGACTCATATATCAATTACGCGTCTTCCTCGTAAAGAAGTAGTTGTGGATATTTTACTTCAAGTTTGTTTGAAGTAGGACGTGTTTCAGGCTTGTTTTAAGTAGGACATATTGGGTATTTTAAGGTAAATCATATATATATATAATGACCCAACGATCAATTACATTAAGGGTTATTTTTGTCTTACTTCTCCCTTCAAAGAAATAATGCATTAAATCCTTAAACATAGGTTTGTCGAAATAATGAATTAAACACAAATACATCTTTGACAATATTGTTCTTATCGTACTCTTAATTGTATAATACTGTAATTTAAATTTTCTCTCTAATTTTATCAGTATAATTAAAGAATAATTATATACAAGAAAAACTCGAATATTACTTTTATCAAGTAAGTATAATTAAAGAATAATTATATACAAGAAAAACTTGAATATTACTCTTATCAAGTAAGTCACCTGAATAAACTATTAAGCATTTTTAGGGTATGTTTGAAAGCCACCGGATAATTGGAATTCGTGAAATTACTAGGGTAGTAATTACCATCCTAGTAAATACACGACCTATTAGTTACATTGGCATGTTTGTTTACCATATTGTAATTAATTATCAGTGCACTATTTGGTTGCACAATTACAATCATAAGGTTATATTGAATTTTAAAATAAAATCAATTGTCAAAATTTTAAAAAATTATTAGATAATTAGGGCCTTTATAAATGATATTAAATTGAATATTTAAGATATGTATCGTCTTTTGAAATATATTAATTAATAAATATATGTTCTTAATTAATATTATAAAAAATAACTGATTTATATTTTTCAATTTAGTATATTACCTGATAGTCTAACTAAAAAATAACTTGCAATGTAAAATACCCCGTCAATACTTCTAAAACAAATGAATTGAAAATGTAACATAATTTCTAAATTCAAAACAAAACATTTAACATAATACTCTTATGTCAAGTTTCAACATAAATACATAAATATGATTTAAAAGAAGAAAAAATATGTCTATAACCTTAGTTAACAATAAATTCTACTTTAATTTAAAAACTAGAATACTAACAAAATTATACTAATTAAAAAAATATATTAAAAATAGATAATACGAAAAAAATTACATGAAATCACATGAAGTAAATGTTGATAATGAGAAGGAAATGAAATATAAATAATACAAAATATAGAAATATTTTACAAAAATATTGGAATAATAAAAATAAAGAAGAATTTTACAATATAAAAATGATAAATAAATTATAACAAAAAAGTAAAAGCAAAACTAAAAGGATGAAATTAAAAAATAATCAACTTGTAATTATCAACAATTCACAACATCTCCCTCTGAACTTGTATGTACTCCCTCCGTCCAGAAATAATTGTCAGGTATACTAAAAATAGATGTCCAAGATTAATTGTCAATTTAAACAATCAACAACTAATTAGCTCATTTTTCCAATTCTACCCTTAATAAAGAGAAAGTGGTTGCTACTTCCTAATTAATTGACAATAATTGATTGTAGGGTTATATTAGTCAAATTACATATTATATTAAATTTTTCTTGAGGGATGTGTATTATCTAAACCTGACAATTATTTCTGGACGGAGGGAGTATTATTTTTATTAATAAATGTTAATGTAATACCCCAAAAAATTTTAGCCTAAAATCAGAACTATCTTTTATTGGTGTATAACGTCGTATCGAGTGATTCTTAAATTGTTCTTAGGTATCAAGGTCAATTATTTTGTGCGAGAATGGATTTGGATCTGAATTAAGGTCATTAGAATCCCCTACCACAAAGTTGAGTTGAAAGCTTCCTTATCGATTAAGTTGTGATATACGATACTACTTAGGTCAACATAATGAATTAGGTGATCCATGACCTATTAAACAAAGGTTTATGAGTGCTCTTTCCAACGCACCAAATTTGCCTCATTTCGAGTTCGGAGTAAAACGTTATGACCGTTTTACCAGAGATTGTTGCATTAGAATTTTCACAGTCAGTCGAGAAAGAGGTATGACCCGTACTGGTCGCTCATGAAAAAAAAATGAAAGACAATTTTTAGGTTAATTCTCATGAACTCATCTACGGGTCGTAGAAACTTCTATGGTCGAAGTTTGAGCTCATAGAATGAACTTTTTAGCCTTAAAATTTCAATATGAATTTCACGGATTTGATCCACGGTCCATAGATCAAACCACGAACCGTAGATGGTCATGTAGAAGGTTTTCGACAACTTCTAAAGTGAGATTTTTTTTTGTCTTTTCTCATTTTTCCTAATCCCAAGCTATGACGTTTCAACTTCAATTAGGGGAATATATTTTACCAAGTACTCAATTTTCTTTTAATTCTACGCTCTCAACTCCCCCAACTCATAAAGAAAATCACAAAGAAGATAAAATATAGGGTTTTAAGGCTTCCAATTAAGCTCTTCTTGAAACATCTTCAAGTACTTTGTTCATCCAGGTATGTATGGCTTCAATGAGAATATTCTTTACACTCTCATGTCTAAAGTATTTTGATTATATGATGATTTGTGTTTAAATCTAGGGTTCTACTTCAGACTTCTTCAAGAGCTTTACTCCTTCGGGTATGTAAGGCTTCAATGAGAGTATTCTTTTACTTTCACGCCTAACATATTTTGATTATATGATAATTTATGTGTAAATCTAAGGTTCTACCCAATCTTCTTCAAGCTATGATTTTATGCATATGATAAATTTATCATGTATATCAATGAATTACTATGAATTATATGTTTTATTATATGATTTTGACTCTCTATGCATGTTTCAAAATTATTTATCAAAGCTACTTTGGAGTATTTACATATTAGACATGATTTCAAGTAAATTGTCTCATGTTTAAAATCATATGCATAAAAGTAAAGATATGTCAATAAAAGATATATTTGACCACTGCTTCACAGCATTACGATTCATAATTAGTATATCACGATTGGGTATATCATCAATGTTTATGTAGTATGATTTTTAGAGTCATCAATTATCAGATCATAATATGATTTTAGATATCATTTTCATGATTACAATCTAAGTTCAGGTTATTTCAAGAGTTTTAAGGGAACTTAAATGTTCCCAAATATATTATTTTTACATTGAAAACAAGAGTACTATTTTTCAGAAAATAAATACATAGAGAGTTTTCAAACAGATTTAGTACAATTAATTACCTCTTAAAGAGACCTTTTTTAAGTAATCATCTCAACATAGTGAGTATTTTATATGTTTATACAATTATATGTTTTGAAAGAAGTATGAGCACCAATTTGAGTGAAAGTTTAGATAACTCATAGCTCCATAAATCATGTAGCCAACATGAGATAGAATCGTAATGACATTCGGGTGACTCCTCACCTCCTCTAAGGAGACCTATTAGTTGGATCCATGAGTTAAAGTTACGTCTCATACCCCGACAAAGTGTAGAGCGGCTCTAGTAACGCTGGTAAAACGTGGTATCATTACGAGGCTCATAGAGATGGTTGTCGGTTAGAGCTTATTTACTATTATTGCATTCTTAAAGTAAGAGCTTAAATGTTTTTCATCATGATTTACAATATACTTCAGCTGAGTTACTTTCAGTTGTTCTATTTAACTATTACATACTCGTACATTCAATGTACTGTCATTCGATCTACAACATTTTATGATGCAGATTGAGGTACTTAGGATTGTCAACAGGAGTTCCATTGAGATTGCGTGCCCGTTTGGATTGACTTAAAAAAGTAACTTTTAAAAAATACTTTTGAAAGTGCTGAAACTTATTTTTAAAATAAGTAGTTATGTGTTGCAGTTGAAAAAAAAAAGTTGTTGATGTGTTTGGCAAATAAGTGCTGATAATCACTTTTTTTTATCAAAATGTCTGAAATACCCTTAAAGTTGTTAACATGATAAAAAGTTGAATGATTTAAGGTTTTTATATTTAAAAAAAATTAAAACAAATTTAATTTATATTTTACATCCATAAGTAATATATTTCCTATCATTCACATATTTCTTTATCATCACAAATTATTTATAAATAATAATAATAATATATAATAATAATATATAATAACAATAAATAAATAAAAATAATAATAATAAAAATAAAAATAAAAGAATTAAGGGTAAAAAGATAATATACTTGGTCAACATAAAACGACTTTTAAGTTGGAAAAAAAAGCACTCCTCACCTAACTTTTAGCTTTTGGCTTAAAATAAGTCATTTTTTTACTTAAAATAAGTTACTTTGATAATTGTCAAACACTCTAATAAGTCAAAAACTGGCTTTTAAGTCAGTTTGACCAGCTTTTAAGCCCATCCAAACATGCTCTACATCATCCGCTTGTCAGCTTTTGGTGAAGCTTCTTTGCTTTCTGGGGACTCCATTTTTATGATTTGTTAGTAGTAGCATTTTGAGGTGTCGTGAGTCTTGTCTGGCACCTATCTTTATATAGAGAGACTTCATAGATAGATAATTTTGGTCAGTATTGCAATATTCAGTTTTAGACTCTTTTTTTAAAACTTTATGCTTAATACTCAATAAAATCAAATAACTTTGAGATTTAATAACTATTTTAAAATGATTTTTCAGTTCTAATGTTTGTGTATGCTTGATTTAGTTTTTTACTTGGTAGTCAGTGAGAACAAGGGGTCGATTGGGACCAACAATAGTTCTCGAGTGCCGATCACGTCCACGAGTAACAATAGAATTATTTTTGAACCAAGATATTGATGTCAAAGATATTTTTGAAAAAAAATTATTAGTAAAGATTTGTATTCAACTTTTTGCAGTTTAAACTCAACACATGTAATGTTGTTTTACAATTTGAAGACCATAACAATAAGAAAAATGTAATAACGTTGTAGCTAAACTCAAATATATTACACTAAGATTCTAATAATAAATTTGAAACAACATTTTAGGTTACCACAAAGACTTACACATTAAATTTGAATAAACACTAACGGGTTGTTTGGTAAAGTGAACTAGCAAAAATAATATATGTATCAGTTTTATGTATTAGTAGTCTCTTTTTGGTATACTTTTCTATGTTTTGTTAGTTCTACACTCTACTGTGTATTGATGAGTGTATTACTAATACTATGGATTTTCAAGTATTAGTAATGTAAAGGGATTTAATACATGTATTATATGGTTAAAGATCAAATTGCCCCTCAAAAACACTTTTACATTTATTCCACCATAATTGAGGAGGATACTTTTGTAAATAAATATTTTTATATAATGCATATTATTTTTAATATACCAAATCAAACAATGCATAAGAAATAATCTATGCATAATTAATACAAATATAACTAATATAAACATTACTAATACACTATATTGCTCATTATTTTTGTACATTCTACCAAAGGACCTCTAAGATTAATTTCATATTGAATTTGTAAAAAGGACGAACTAATTATTTTGACTCCTTTTGAAGAAGACTAATATTAGTATAATGTATAAATAATAATGGTCTCCCTTCAGTCTATGAACAGTGAACGCTCATGATTAGGAGTGTTCATGATTTGATTGGGATCGGTTATTAATTAAAATTAACACTAATTTAGTGATTTTTAAAATTCTGTAACCAAACCAAATCACACAAAAAAAACTGTTGATTCGGTTGTTGCCGGTTTGGTTTGAGATTTTTTTTTTCAATTTTAAAGTAATAAATTAATTTTTTTGAGAGTATAGTACACATCTCGATAGACACAATGAACAACCCACATGAAAATTATTGCTAATTCAATTTAAGCAATACAAGAGTTATTATTATACGAATAAAATTACTCAATTAAGAAAAAGTGTGACTATCTAATGTGACGTAAGATAGGTAAAGATTACGTGAAAATTGTATATAATAGCAAACTATTAATTCAAATTAAATATCATAACCATAGTTTGACTTAATTGTATCCCATAGCAAACTATTGCTATTTTGCCTCTCTCCTGATGAATCTCACTCGTCATTCTCGTTCACTCCCTCGTCATTCTCGTTCACTCCCTCGCCTCTCTCGCTTTTTATACAAACGCAAATGTATAAAATGTGTTTGTATTTATATAAAGCGAGAAAAATTATATATGTATACATATATTTTCGTTTCTCACTCTCCCCTCTCCCCGATCTCGCTCGCCACTTTTTCGGATCTTGTTCGCCACCCTCGTCTCTCTCGCTTATACAAACATAAAAGAAATGTATAAATTGTGTTTCTGTTTGTATAAAGCGAGAGAAAATTGTATATACACATGCAAATACATATATCTTCGTCCTATACACTTATAATTATACAATACAAATATTGCCCTGACCAGTTTTCTTTTGCCTTTCTCTCTTTCTCGTTTTATACAAACACAAATTATACAATTGATCTTTTGTATATGTATACCGAAACAAAAACAATTTATATACAACTGCTTTATTTTGTATATATATATATAGCGAAATATACATATTTATGTTTGCTACGGAACACAATTATGCAAACTATAACATTTAAATATAATTTTTGTGTTTGCTATGTGTGATAGTTGCTCAAATATTAAAATAATAACTTTTGATGGACTTGATCTTAGGGTTTTAATAGTTCCGCTAAAATTTAAAAGTTGAACTTGAGAAAATGATAAAATTAAGACTTAAGTTAATTAAAATTTAACAAAATATGTATATTTTATTTATCAATAATATATAAATAATTATAAAGATTATATATATAATTTATCTTTTTGATTTTGTTGTTTTTACATTTTTTAAAGCAATATCAAAATCAAACCAAATAATATCAATTTTCAAAATTTAAAATCAAACCTAATCAAACCACACCAAATATCAATTTTTTAATCAATTTTAATTAAAATTACAATTTATTTTGATTTTCTAACCATAACCATGAATAACCCTACTAATAATCTCATACCACAATACATAAATTATGTATGTCCTATAAAATATGCATAAACTTAAGACACACCTTTACAAATATGCATCATACTCTCTTGATATTTGATTCCATATTTTAGTACTATATTGAGATAGTTTAATCTTAAACTTTTATATATATCACCTTTACAAATATACATCCTCCTTAAAAATAATTGTTCAAAATGAACTTCAACATGCCAAAATATGTAACAATGAACAGGTCAAAATTTAATTAAGAGTTTATTACAAGTCAATAAGGTGAATATTATATACATTTGGAGAAAGCACACAAGTGCGCTCACTTCTTGATAAATAATATATGAGAAATGCAATCAAGAAAATGAAATTTACAAATTTAAGCATATTAGCTTATGAATGATTTTAGGACTTTTTAATATTTTATTTTTGTAAAAAAGTGGTAATTTATGATTGGATCATAAGTAAGTTCAAGCAAATGACTTGTAACTATTATCATATGTAAAAAAATATATTTCTTCCAACCAAAAATTAATATACTAAAATTGGAATGACGTTCCTCATCACTTGACTATTTTGTAATAATAATTGTATATACACCGTCACTTAAAAAAAAAAAAAAATTGTCTATTTTATAATTATAAATGACTATTTTATTTTATGTATTAAATTAAGAGTATATACAGATTGATAATGATCTATGGTTCTACAAGATTAATCAACACGGATAAAATTATTATTTTAATTCAAGATAATGACTTTCACTATCTAGGGGCGTCACATTTAATTATTTGACTAGATCCACCTACTTCATTAATTATAAATTAATTTTTTTTGGTGGAAATTATAAACAAGTAATGCAACCTTAAATCAAGTTTATTATATTTTGATAATTATGCTCCATTAATTTATAGCAAAAAAGTGTCTCTTGAGATGGTGTTGAAAAATCTATCATTTCAAAAATATCTGAAACGTTAATTAATACAAGAAATATAGTGTTGATCTTTTCTTCAAATGTTTCCGTCCCTTAAAAAGATTGGACTCGTTTAGTTGGAAATAAATTATTTTAAAATTAATTATTTCGAGATAAATTATTTTGGAATAAGATATTTTATCATATGTATGCGAATGTGATAACTTATCTCAACATTAAAGTATAAAATGGTGAAATAAATAATCTTAAAATTGTCTAATATTTCAATAATTTATTCTCTAGCAACTAAATGCTTGTTTGGGTTAGCTGATCGTAAATAATTGAGAAGTTATTTTATAAATAGAAAGTCAAGTATTGGATAAAAAATTCAAACCAAACTAAAAATAAGTAATTGATGTGTTTGACACATAAATAAATGCTAATAAGTTATGTTTTTGTTAAAATGACTAGAATACCCTTCTATTATGTCAATAAAATGACTAGAGTACCCTTCTTAATTGTAAAAAATCCTTAATTTGTGTAAAGAAGAGGAAAAATGATGGATATAGTGTGAAGTGAAAGTTTAGGATTTTATTTTGGACAAAGTATTTTGAGAATTAGAAAAAATATTAAGGATAAATTATGAAAATTTTGGTCAAAAAAATTAAAAGTGCTTACAAATTGAAAAGTCATAAGTTAGGAATGAGCAACTTATGACTTTAGATAATGTTAAACTTATAAACGCTTTAAATATTTATCAAATATATTAATAAGTTAAAAAATATTTATTAACTAATTTGATCAGTTTATAAGCTTAGATAAATATCTCTTTGTAAATATTTTTGAATTTATGTTTATTTGGAAAAATGAAAGAAGTTACAAATGTCACCAATTTTTTTTAAAGCAAATAAGTAAAGAATACTTCAATATAGTGCACTCCAGCATGACTTGAGGTCAAGTCAACCATTTTCTTAACTTCAAATTTATAACACGGTTTGATATATAAAGATAATAATATAGTTTAGAGGTGGACTTATTTTCTTAAAATTTACTCGACTTTGACTTATTTTAAAGGGTTTTTGTTTACATAAACAAATTAATAGCATGCACAAATTCTTTGTGAAAATTAAAGATTTTTCTAGTTTTCTTGACTTCTTTATTACTCATTAGGCTAACAAGTTTTAGATAAGATGCACCTTGATATATCGTCATTTAACTTGAATATTTTCAAAAGATGAAAAATAGTATAGTAAATTTCAATTTATATTTATACTATACTCAAATCGAAAAGTTTTAAAGTAAAAGTTGAATTAATATTATGGCTACCAAAATTTTGAGAGATTGTTTTATCCTTTAACTCAAATACTATTTAATTTCTTTATCAAAAAAGTAAATTTATTTTTCTAATAAATGATAAAGTTGTACTAAATATATCTCCAACAATAGTTGGTAAGTATATTTAATTGCAATTGTGTTTGAATTTAATACATGTACGTGGAAACCTTTAAAGAACTTACATATTATAATTTATGTATCCAAACTTTTAATATACTATAATTTTTGAGAATAGACAGTTTATATTGATGAAGGAAACGAGACGACACTCGATTACCTACTAAATTTCTATCCTAATTGTTAAACTCCACGTCTTCCTATCTAGGGTCATGCCCTCAGTTTTCTCCAAGTATGGCTCGTCTAGTCTAATCATATCTCTCCAATACTTTTTCAGTCAACCTCTACCTCTACCTCTCCTCTAACCCACTATAGTTAGGGGCATGTATTTGTGCATCTTCTCTTTATGTCCGATTAGTCTCGTCTTTCTCATTTTGTCTACCACAAAGGTCTCATCTTGTTCCAAATATTTTGTGTTCATAATTTTATCTCTTCTAGTGTGTCCACACATATATCTCAATATCCTCATTTTCGTTACTCTTATTTTCTATATGTGTGAGTTCTTGACGAGACAATACTCCATTACTCCATGCAACATATACTTAGTCTAACAATTACTCGATAAAACTTAATTACCTTTAAATTTTGGTGGCATATTATTATCGCACAAGACAACAAATATGACCCATCTCATCCATAAGGCCCCAAATGCAGCATGAAACATCATCGTTAATCTCCATATTCCTCTGAATTATTGACCCAAACTATTGAAACTTCTTCTCTATATGATTTATGACCTCCATATCTGCCTCGTGAGTTATGTCATTGAATTTGCACTTCAAGTACAATGTTTTAGTTTTGCTCAACTTGTATCTTTTACATTTTAGGGCATATTTCAAATCTCTATTTTATCTTTAACTTTGCCTTATGTCTCGTCGATCAACGCTATATCACCTGCATGCAAAAACCTATAACACCTCCTATTAGATATATTATGTCAGTTCATCCACCATCAAGAGCAATAAAGATGGGTCAAAAACTACTCCCTAGTTTAATCCTATCAGGATTTGAAAAAAAGTTCTAGTCTCCTCCCATTATAGTTACAATTTCTAGTATAAGTAGCTATTCATATGAAATAATTGTTTCTTTTATCTTTTATTAGTTAAGGACTACGTACGCAAAATTGAGTTCTCCATAAAAATGTCAAGAGCAAGCAACTATACACGGTGTAAATTATTTTAAATAATATAAAATGTAAATTAAACTACTTAATGTAGTACTATGTTAATTATTTAAATAATATAAAATGTAAATTAAACTACTTAATTTAGTACTATGTTAATTATTTTTAAAGGGAAAGGAGTTAAAAATACTCTTAAACTATGCTAAAGAAACAAAAATGCTCCAGAGGGACAAAAAAACACTCCGTCTGAAGTTTGGTCCAAAATGCTCTTGTCATCAATAATTTGGTCCAAAAAATGCCCTTATCGTTGGTTAATAGGTCAAAATTACATAATTTTCAAATAAATATATTTTTATTTTCTTTTTAACACATTTTTTTTCTAATAATTTTTTAAAAATTAGCAAATATTTATCTTACTTTAATTCAGAAAATAAAATAAGAAATATTTTATTTTATTTTTATTATTATATAAATATAAATTAATGATGATTTTATACATATGATATGTATAATTTGTTGAAAGGGTACATGAAGTTATTCTATTTTAATTGATAAAATGATATTGTTACATTTTTATTTGTTAAAGTAATTCTAAAAGAAAGGAAACAAGAATATAGTTCTTTAATAATATTTTAATTAGTAATAATATGTGTTAAAAATATGTATATATATTTATTGGGAATGTGACATTTTTGACCCATTTAATAACTGTAGGGACATTTATGGATTAAAATATTATCTGCAAGGATATTTTGAGCTAAAGCATTAACAATAAAGGCACTATTTTTGAGTCAAACTATAAACCAATGATATTTTTATTTTTTTCACGTAAATTAACAATACTTTTGACCCTTTTTCCATTTTTAAATACTAATTGTAAATTCAGTCGTGTGAAATGACCAGAACGTGAAAGATTAGTATTTTTGTAGATCAAGTTACACCTCCACTAGATTCCCCTGCATGAAGCAAGTAGCTAATCAGAAATAGATATCACCTCTATTTTAATATATATTTTTCTAATTCATTCTAAAAAGAATATTTATCTCATTTTGTAACTTTTTAACCTTAATTTTGTCCGTGACCAAATTAAAATTATAATAATAATTTGATATTTTTTTAATTTTAAGATCACAAAAAATTAATATAAATTTATTGTTTAATTTCATTCAAATTTAAATCAACAAACATATTAAAAAGCAAGGAAGTACAAATATGTTGTTCTTTAATGTTTTATTTGGTGCTCGATATTTACATTAAAGTTTAATTAATTTTGAACTCACGCCGCTTAAGATTTCATATGTGGAGGCACTCATTATGATTGTTTTGGATTAAGAAATTATTTTCTTTGGTTTTTTGAGTTGATTTCGGATTTTAAAAAATAAAAACTGAAAAACCGAAAAACATGATTTTTTTTTTTTATATATATATATATATATATATATATATATATATATATATATATATATATATATATATGTTTAGAATTAAGTTGGAGTTAATCACTTTTGTTCCTTTTTGGTTAGGGTAGGCCGAAAAGGGATAGAAAATTATTAATAAAATAAGTACACGGGGTAATAGAACCTTAATATAGTATAAGTGTGTCACTAGAATTTCGGGCGTAGGTTGAGGGGGATACTTGTGTATTTTCCCTTTTGATTATTGCCTTCATGATGATTACATTTATATTTTATGTTTGAATTACATCTATAATAGATATACTTATAATTATTGTGTTTTAAGTTTTACTTATAATTTATATAAGAAGGAATACTTAAGGGATTAAATATTATTACTTTAGTTATGTCAATAATTATTGACATAACCGAATAACCAAACCGAATAGAGAAAAATCAAATCAAAATAAATTTATTTTAGAGCGGATTGAGTTACACTTTACAAATCAAAAATTGAAAAATCCAAATCGAATTGTGTAAAATCAAACCGAAAATCGAATGCACACCCCTACTTATTATGGTAGTTTTTCGTGTTTCAAAAATATAAATTAAAGTGTTAAAACACATCTAAACTATTTTTTTTAGACAAGAATTATTCAACTTTCAACTAATATTAATAATTTATTTATTTTTCATTAGGGTGAAATGTTTTATCCATACAAACATGTAACAATATTCTTCCAAAAAAAGAAAAAAAAGAAAGAGGGTTACATACTCAACAAATGTAAAATTCACACTTTCAAAAATTTAAACATAAAAAATACTAATATATGTGGATTTTAACGCTTCTTTATACTTTTTTTTGTCTCTAGTTATTATTTATTTTTAAATTGATATTTATTAAAAAAAAATAATTGATATAATGAGTTTATTATTACTCTATTAATTATGAAGTAGATAAATTAAAAACTTTTTTTTTTTAAGGAATTAATGAAGAATATAATGATTAAATTTGTTTTTCATTTTTTAACTTATCAAATAGATAAATAACTAATTAAAAATGATAAAAATAATAAATTATTGACCGTCTTAAAAAACAAGTTTAGATTGTTTTGTATATATTAGTGTCTGAACTCAAACTGTATTCCATTTCGGCGGCTCCTTTTTGCTTCAATACCAATACCCTTCCCACTTCCTATAACGACCTTTCTTTGTTGCTTCCTATTTCCCTTTTCGCCTTTTTTTTCTACCGCTCTTTAACCCACATACACTTTACTCTCTCTTTCTCTCTGTTGCCCTCGTTTTCCCCCTTTTTCTTGCCAAAATCTTGAACTTGTTTTGACCAAATCCAGTTTTCAGAATCTTTTTCTTTCATTAATCCTAAACTTTTTGATTCTTTAACCGAACCCCAAGTTCAATTTTTAAGTGGAACCTCAACTAGTGTTTTAGATCGGAGCTGGGTTAGTTCTCTTTGTATGGTTTTGGAGCTGGGTACATGGCAGACAGTAGGCGTTATGGTTTGAATGCTCAATTAGGTAACTTCTTTTATTGGGATACATTTAATTGTTATCGATTTTACTGGTGTTCATTTCTTGAGTTTTGTTAGGGCTTCGGTTAATAGGAATCAAAGAAGCATACCCTTTGAAGCATTTTAGTGAAAAGACTTGAACTTTGGACTTGTACCTCCCAAAATCATTGATTTTGTTAGTTTCAAAACAGTGAAGAGATCATAAATTGATAGGGAATTAGATGTATAATGGCTTTTGGTTGAGCATGTTTACTATAGTTTTAGTATCTACTGTAGCTGGAGGATTGATTGTTGTTGGTTGCATGTTTGTTGTTGAACGCAGATATTGAGCAGATACTTTTAGAAGCGCAGCATCGATGGCTACGCCCAGCTGAAATTTGTGAAATTCTTAAAAATTACCAGAAGTTTCGAATTGCTCCAGAGCCACCAAACAGGCCTCCAAGTATGATCATCTAGCTGATTCTTTTTTTTTTCTTTTGTTAAATGTGGATGTTGTAGTTGAAATAGGTTTTTTTGCTTCTACATGTGCTTCCTTGATAGTGAATTTTCCAGTCTACTATATGCAGATAGTCATACATATGCTATTTATACCAATGTGTATGTGTCAGGATAAATGCACTTATGTAACATATGCATGTCTGTGTGCATGCTGAGGCGACATGCTCGGCTTTTCTGTACGTTACATACCCTTCTGCAGTTCTGCTTGTGAATGTGGGCCAACTTTTCTTATCTTTTGGAGGAGTGCGCTGTACCAAATACCCAAAACAGTGGAAAAGTTTTTATTGCTAGTCTATCCTAATTTCAATTTGGTCTGATGATGCTGTTACTTTTTCCCTTTCAATCACTCAATTCACTACCTGTTTTCGACCAGTAAAGCTCCTCTAGTTCTCTTTCCCGCCTTCCTCCTATCAGATGGAGGCTATTTGTTAAAGTATTTTTACAATAATTATTGATGTTATTTTTTAGCTCAATTGACTAGCTTTCAATGTATAGTCTTTGTATGTGCTGTAAATTTTATTTCGCTTTTGTGTTGCCCCCCTTCTTTAGCCTTCTGCCTGGATCATTTACTGCTTGTTTTATCTAATTCATTTTCTTGAGACAACCCTTGGGAAAAAAGGACATGTTCCTCTTCCATCAGGCCTATACTCAACGCCCTTCGACCTCCATGTATAGTAATTTCTTAGTTTTTTCGGAAATACTTTCTTATTTTAGTTTCCCTGTCAATATAACTCTTGTGGCCTGCTCCTTGGCTTAACCATTATTAGTTATCTCCCTTATGAGAACATATACTTTATTAGTTTTGTTTCACATAGGTCTAAGTACCGTTGTCTTGTGCAATCAACATTATGTTCTGTGTACTCTTTACTTTTCTTCATTATATTTGTTTGTAGCGAGGAGAGCTTTCACTGACATCTAACTCTTTTTGAAATTCAAGCTCTGTTTAATTTATTTTATGTTTTTTAATTGGCTTGTATGGCCCTTCAGGTGGTTCATTGTTCCTTTTTGATCGGAAGGTTTTACGGTATTTCCGCAAAGATGGCCATAGTTGGAGAAAGAAAAGAGATGGAAAGACTGTGAAGGAGGCTCATGAGAGGCTCAAGGTAAAGCTGTTGAGGATCTTATGATTGTGTAGAAGCCTATTAAATTTATATACCCTTGATTTCTATGTTGGTTTGGGATTGAGGCGTAATTGTTGTTATACTCAATTTCAGTGTTCCACGAGTGCGCTGCCTTCAAAAAGGCAGAATGCTGTTAGCCTGTTATAGAATCCACTATTTTTAGAAATAGAATAAGCTTTTATGTCCTAACCAGGTGACGTGGGGCAATAACGATGCTTTATCTAAACTAGGCTAGAGAACTTGACTAACTTTGCTACTTTGATAGCATCTCTGAATGGCAGGTACCGACAACTGCTGTATCAAAGGAATACTGAAGCTAGTTTTGTTAGTGCATTAAAAAAATAGAGGAAATATAAGTTACCATGGGCAGAATAGTGGTACAATACCACTTATTCTTTGGAGACCTTTGTACTTGTATCAGGGTGCTGATCAGAATTTAATATTCTTGCAGGCTGGAAGCATTGATGTGTTACACTGCTACTATGCCCATGGAGAAGAGAATGAGAATTTTCAAAGACGCAGCTATTGGATGCTTGAAGAGTAAGTTAAAAGAGTATATTATTGTTTTGAGCACTCAGATTTGTTATTATAGGTGTTCCACTCCAACATTGGAGCAAAAAGTCAATTCAGACTGTTGATATTCGTTTCTTAGGAATTATGATCAAGTAGACATCTTTAGTGGACATTTACATGCTAATTGCATGTTAGGTTGGTTCAAGTTCACCTTGCTCATCTCCATAATGATAAGAGTGCTATTCTGGCACTGTAAAATTATTTGTTGTCATGCTTGATAAGTGTTACTTCTATATGATATTTGGCTTACCTTTTTGCTTCTCATATTCTTCATGATCAAGATAATTAGATGCTCTATAATGCTGAGGGGTCATTATTCCCTTAAAAGTTTGACGCAGGATCGACTAATCTATTGAAGGGTATCTTGTGCACTCTTTGCGTCTAAAACAATAATCTTATTGTTGTTGAATAACATGTGCTCCTTATTTGAAACTTTTGAATCGTTAGAGAAGGACACATTTATTTATACATTATAGATCTTTCACAAGCTCCTTCATGTACAAGTCCAAGTTTTTTTCTTATATCAAACACATGAAAATCATTTTTGTTAATGAGGGGGTGGTGATCAGAAGTTTTTTTGCTTGTTCTAATTCCATGTTGCTCGAACTCTCCAAAAATGTTGCGATACCAGTGTCGGATTCTCCAAATGCACTAATTTTGGAGTATCCAAGACATTTTTGAACAGTCCAAGCAACATAGCAATATTGCATCTTTGGATAATAATACCCTTGTAAGTTAAAGGCACACCATATTGTTTTGAATCTTGAATAGCATGGACCAAGCTAAGATTTGAAGAGGTAAAGTTAAGACTGTCCAAAAGAATCTGCAATTAAGTTTACTGTTGTGCAGTAAAGTGCCGGAGAGCACGCACACACTTCTTTTCCTCTCATTTTCCTTTTCTAATTGTATATTTATGTTTCACTCCCTATGAATTTCTAACCATTGCTTAGCATGCTAATTTTGTTTACTTTTCCAAACACTTATTCAGGGAAATGTCACATATTGTTCTAGTCCACTACCGGGAAGTAAAGGTATACGCTTGCCATCCTCTAATTCTTTCCTATATTGCTTCTTTTCTTTGACCTTTTTGTTTTTTCCTATAGTGTCAGTTGTAACTTGTAACAGTCAACTTACAGCTGCTGAGAAGTGGGTATATTTCCTTCCCCCAGCTTCTCAAGGCAGCATAGTATAGAAGAAATTCACATGATATGATTTAAGGGCACAGTTTTAAATGAAATAAAGAGTAGGTATAAAATTGCAGATTTGCATTGTAAGGAGGCCTTGTCATGTACAGGCAATTTGTATGGTAGGGTTGAGGACAACAGGCTCTCAGTTCATGATGCTAGTATGGTATCTTAACATCAAAGCTGTGTACTGCTTGTAATTTAAACGTGTTCAGAAGTTCCTAGCCTTTATTCAAGAATATTCATCCGACATTTTATCTTAAGAAAGTGAAACTGATTTCATTTTTCTGTAGTAAATATACTTGGCAGAGTACCTAGTAGTTCATGGTATAATTTTTTTCAAAAATAAAGTTTTTACAGAATGGATGTACTAAAGAATAATGCAAAAATAAGATCTAATTATTACATTAGGACTTATAAGAAGTCCTAATCGAGCCTACAATCTGACAAACTAAAATAGCCAATGTTTAAACTGAAAATTATAGAACTTAAGTGTGGTCTATGCTTCTCCCTCCACATAATAAATCCTTGAAACTGATTTCATTATTAAAATAAATTTCCTCATTTTTGTTTATAGATTTGATTGCCATGTTGTTTTCCTTCTGTAGGGTAACAGGACAAATTTTAGCCGTATCAGAGAACCTCAACAAGTTACTCCTGATTTGCAAGAAACTGATGAAGATGTACACAGCTCTGAGGTGGACAGTTCCGCGTCTACAAAATTTTATCCAAATGATTACCAAGTGAACTCACAAGTCACTGACACAACTAGCCTCAGCAGTGCGCAGGCCTCAGAATATGAGGATGCCGAATCAGGTATATTTTTAATCAACTTTTTATGGGTCAGATATTAAAATAAACTGCTCTGGTACATTGGAAGGCATTTTGGACTTGTAATGTTTCAATTGAGATTTCCTTTTTATTTTTAGTTAAAATATTTTTTAATTTTTGTTTGGGAACACAAACTCACCAGTTTACAATCAACATCCAACTTCTGGATTTCACTCATTCCTTGATGCTCAGCCAAGTGCTGGAGATGGACTTGCTGTACCTTATCATCCGATTCCCTTCTCAAGTAATTGATTCTTGTCCTTGTATTATAGTTGTACTTTAGCATTTTTCGCCACTTTTAAAATGCTCTCCAAATGGTTCAGTGCTTCTATCAACGTTACGTGACACATGTGCAAACCTTGTTTGTTTATTCAACAGATGATCAAGTACAGTTTGCAGGAAGTTCTGGTACGAGTTTCTCCTCAATCCCACCAGGAAATGGGAACAGAAACACAGCAAATACCTATATGCCCAGTAGGAACCTTGACTTCCCATCATGGGGGACCATTTCAGTTAATAATCCCGCTGCATATCAGTCTCTCCATTTTCAGCCTTCTGGCCAATCAAGTGCAAATGATATGATGCATGAACAAGGAAACACTACAATGGGACAAATATTCTCAAATGACTTCACGAGGCAGGAACATGAGAACCACATTGATGGCCTGGGGAACTGGCAGGTAAGTAACAGAAGAGGAGTTCATCTTGTGCATCATTATTTTGCAATGTCCATTTCATGCACATGACAGAGTAATATACTTGAGGGAGAGGAAAAGAGGCTCAGCTTATTAGCCCCGCGCATGTATTCCAAAGCTTTCCGTTCAATTTTCATGTAGTCTGTCATCCATAAATACTGTTTTTTGGAAACATGGTTAGTGGTATTTCACCAGATACTGAGGAAATTTAAATCCATGACTCAGAGCCTGTTTGGATTGGCTTAATTTAAGTGCTTTTAAGCCAAAAAAGCTTTTAAGCACTTTTGGAGTGTTTGAGTAATTTTAAAAAAATGCTTATAAACACTTAGTTTAAGCTAACATGGTAAAAGTAAACCAAAAGCCAAAGTTACAAATTCTAACTTATGGCTTATAAGTCAAAATCCAAAAGCCAACAAACAGGCTCTTAGTATAGGACTGAAAAGGCAGTCAGGAGGAATAGGAGCATTGTCCACTTATTATCTTTGCACCTTGTTTCTTTGACGGGATTCAGGGAAAAAGTCTTCTAGCAGTCATATAGAAGTCTAAGTGCCTGTTGGGCATAAATACTATCCCAGGATTTGTTAATACTTGTTTGGCCATGAATTAGCAAATACAGACAGTGAGACGTCGAATTGCAATTTTTTCTGTTGAGGCCACTTCCTTTTTCCCAAAAGAGAACTCACTACCATAACTCCCAACTCCCTCCTCTTCTCCCATACCAGAATTACAAGTCCCCACTATTAGTCCTTGACAATCATGCCAATCCATCTTCTCTCTGCTTAACCAAACTTGCAAAAACTCCATCTTTTCATCATCATAGCTTCTTTTACGTTTGAGGTCTTCACCAGAACATCACCCATAGGCTGTTCAAGGAGGTTTTAGACGCGGATCTTACAAATTAAAGTGTTTGATAAGTTGTTCACAAAGAAAAGGAGTGTAAAAGAAATTTTTGTGCAAGTTAGTGAGGGAAGTATTTATTAAGCTCTGCTTGTTCTTGAAAATGTTGATTTGTTCATGCAAAAGTGCAAACTAAGCTCTTGCTGTCGGAAAGCTTTTTTGCCACTTCATTTTTTTTCTCTCAAGTGCTTTGAGAATGCCCGAGTTGTTTGATGTAATTGTTTTTAGTATAAGCATTGATATTCGACTGAACCAGCTCCACAATAACTTAGTGATGGCTGATATTTAAAATCAACTGGACATTTATTACCTGTTTGCATGTAAGACTAAGTACAATGCTGTTGATACATTTTTTCTTATTAACTGAAGTTGCTCTTTGAGATGCAGACTTCTGAAGTTGATTCCTCATTTATATCCAAGTGGTCCATGGATCAGAAGTTGAATCCGGATTTGGCATCTGGTCAGACCATTGGGTCTAGTGGTGTATATGGTGTAGAACATCACAATTCCTTGGAGGCTTCTCAGCTACTTCCTGCGCAGCAAGATAAACACCCAATGCAGAATGAACTTCAATCACAGCTATCAGATGCAAATATTGGAGGCTCTCTAAATGCTGATTTAGATCACAATCTAAGCTTAGGGGTCAAAACCGATTATTCAGCTTTAAAACAACCTTTGTTAGATGGCGTCTTGAAAAGAGAAGGTTTGAAGAAGCTTGATAGCTTTGACCGGTGGATAAGCAAGGAACTTGGAGATGTAAGTGAGTCGCATATACAATCCAATTCTAGTTCCTACTGGGATAATGTTGGAGATGAAGATGGAGTAGATAATTCCACAATTGCTTCCCAAGTGCAGTTAGACACCTATGTGCTAAGTCCTTCACTCGCGCAGGATCAAATCTTTAGCATTATTGATTTCTCACCAAACTGGGCATTTTCTGGGTCAGAAATTAAGGTGAACATTTATGTCTTTCCTGGACATTCTACCTTATGAACCAGAGTTCTGATTAAATTTTTTAATGTCTCACTTCTTTTTCTGTTGATGATGTACAACTTTCCTCTAAATTAATTTGATGTCTTATTGATGTATGGGTAACAACTCTTTGGTTTTTCATCAACAGGTCCTCATCACTGGAAGGTTTTTGAAGTCCCAGCTAGAAGTGGAGAACTGTAGTTGGGCATGCATGTTTGGTGAGTTGGAAGTTCCCGCAGAAGTAATAGCTGATGGTGTTCTTCGCTGCCATACTCCGGTTCAAAAGGCTGGAAGAGTTCCATTCTACATAACATGCTCCAATAGGTTGGCGTGTAGTGAGGTGAGAGAATTCGAGTTTCGGGTCACTGAAGGCCAAGATGTTGATGTTGCAAATCCAAATAGTTGCAGCTCCAGCGAAAGTCTTCTTCATATGAGATTCGGAAAATTATTATCTCTGGAATCCTTTGTTTCCCAAACTTCTCCACCTATCAGTGAGGACGATGTTTCCCATATATCCAGTAAAATTAACTCATTGCTAAGAGACGATGACAATGAGTGGGAGGAAATGTTGCACCTTACTAATGAGAACAACTTTATGGCAGAGAAAGTAAAAGACCAGCTCCTACAAAAGCTTCTAAAAGAGAAGTTGCGTGTTTGGCTCCTTCAAAAGGTTGCTGAGGGTGGGAAAGGCCCTAACATACTGGATGAAGGTGGTCAAGGAGTGCTACATTTTGCAGCTGCTCTTGGTTATGACTGGGCTGTACCACCTACTATAGCTGCAGGCGTAAGCGTCAATTTCCGAGATGTGAATGGATGGACTGCACTCCATTGGGCAGCATCATATGGAAGGTATCATGTTAGATTTTGTCCGTCTTTATCATGCAACTTTTTTCGGATTCATTTTCTAATTTTTCTTTTTCATCTCTTTTTGTGGTGTCTTTCTCCAATTTAATTTGCACTAGCATATTAGAAACTTGAAAGGAGTTGAATACTGGGTGCTCTTGGAATTTTAGTTGTGTTGTGAAGTATTTTTGATAAATAGGGTTGTTGATGAAATGGTTTTCATCAACTATGACTTGTTTACTCATTAGCTCCATTTTTCTTTCTTTTCCTTTTCGCCCGTTTGATGTATCTTCGAAATTTGCAACATCAGAGAGCGGACAGTGGGTTTCCTCATCTCCTTAGGTGCAGCTGCTGGAGCATTGACAGATCCTACTCCTAAACATCCTTCAGGCAGAACACCTGCTGATCTAGCTTCCAGCAATGGACATAAAGGAATTGCTGGTTACTTAGCAGAGTCTTCCTTGAGCTCCCACCTTTCTTCTCTTGAGTTGAAGGAAAAGAAGCATGGTGAGAATGAACAAGCTTTTGGGGAAGCTGTTCAAACGGTTTCTGAAAGGACTGCTACACCAGCTTGGGATGGTGACTGGTCACATGGAGTCTCATTGAAGGATTCTCTTGCAGCTGTTCGTAATGCTACTCAAGCAGCTGCTCGTATTCATCAGGTCTTCAGGGTGCAGTCATTCCAGAGGAAGCAGCTAAAAGAATACGGTGGCAGTGAATTTGGACTATCAGATGAGCGTGCTCTCTCACTTCTCGCCATGAAGACGAATAGGGCTGGACAGCATGACGAGCCTCACGCTGCTGCTGTCCGTATACAAAATAAATTTCGCAGTTGGAAGGGAAGAAGAGATTTTCTTCTAATCCGCCAACGAATTATTAAAATTCAGGTATTGTATGTGCTTTTGGCCTTATACATGCATAATCCATCTTTTTGCTAAATAATTAGTCAACTCAACCTTATTTTTTCAGTTTCTTAGCCATTCTTTGTTTTTCCTTTTTTTTAAAGGCTCATGTGAGAGGACACCAGGTAAGGAACAAATACAAAAACATAATATGGTCTGTGGGGATCTTAGAGAAGGTAATTTTGCGATGGAGGCGGAAAGGAAGTGGATTGCGTGGATTTAAACCAGAAGCACCTACTGAAGGAAGCAACATGCAAGATCAACCAGTGCAAGAGGACGACTATGATTTCTTAAAAGAAGGCAGAAAGCAAACTGAGGAAAGGTTGCAGAAGGCTCTGGAAAGGGTAAAGTCGATGGTTCAATACCCGGAGGCTAGGGACCAGTATAGGAGGCTGCTGAATGTTGTGTCCGACATGCAAGAACCCAATGTAAGCATTGTTCGATTTCTGATGCTAAATGAACTTATGTATGTTGATCCTGTAAATGCATTTTATCATTTGGTGCAATGGTTCCTTATTCCAAAAATAAAATAATAAATCCTAATTTGGTGCTTTTGATAAAGAGACTAGCTATATATGTACAATCTTTTTTCCCCTTTCCCAGCTTGTCTTTTATTCTTAGAAGCTAGTTTTAGAGCTTTTCAGCAATAATGAAAATTTGCACTTCTCTTCTTTTGAACTATTTGGTCCATAATGCAGAAGTGAAAATTTCATTCATACCTCATAAATAATGTATTTTGCTGATTTTTCTCTTAGCATCCAATCATAAGCAAAACTCAGTAACAATATTAAATCAACTAGTCCTGATTTTCATGATCTGCTCACCTTGAATGAGAAAAGCTTTAAAGTTTCGTGAACTGTTGCTTCCTAAAACGATGAGCATGGTCATACCCTTGATGGGGGGTCATGGTTTTGTAGATGTATCATGATTTCCCATCAACCAATTCTAATTTATCATCCAGCACTGTCAACCTTTACATGGTGTTTACCTGGTAGAGTTGGTGTTTCACTGGGTGAGTTTGATACACTTATTCAATACCCCAAGTTTCTTTCAGTGTAAAGTTTTGCTATTAGTAGTTGTATCCCTGGGTGGGTTTCTTAAATGTGGGGATTTTGAAAGGAACAACATAACAAGACACCATATTCACATGTGGTCATGTCTCATTTTGTGTTGCAGAGTACCAATGATGGTGCAGCAAGCTACAACTCAGCGGAAGCAGTTGATTTCAATGATGATTTGATCGATCTTGATGATCTATTGGATGACGATACTTTTATGCCTACAGCACCTTGAGTTCTGTGTTAATAATATACCATTTGTGGATTAGTATTTGTTATACATGGCTGTTAGAGTTGTTGTATACATAGGCTGCACTAACTAGTTTGTAAATGTGAATCAAATCCATTGTGCAGATTGACAAGAATTTGAGATTTAAAGGTAGTAAGATTATGGTATGTTTGATGTTTTCTTTTCCTTTTACATTTGATAGTTTTGTACCATTTACGTTATTTTCTTTTGAAGCTCAAACCAGGTCTTCTTTGCCAAAGATTATTTTGGTTAAGAACTCTTTCAAGAGCCCTTTTCTTTCTGCAAGAGCTTTTAGAAACACCTGGAATTTCACAAAAATGACTTGTGGTTATTCAATCACAATTTTTCTTGGAAATAATTTGCTTCTGCGTCTTCCAAGGTACATCCATTAGTATTGTTATTCTGTAAGGGATTGTCTAGTAGAGTGTATTAGCATAATGGATACATTAGCTTTGTGTATTAATAGTTCCTTGTAGGGGTGTCAAAAATGAACCCAAACATAGGTAATTCGTCCAATCCGCTCAGAATTTTAAGGGTTGGGTTCAAGATAATTTGAATTGGGTTCAAACTCAACCCATTCATGCTTAACCCATTTGAGGAGAATTCTCAATTGAATCCAATTCAATCTCTAATTTTAACCCGTTTTAAAACATTTTATTAAGATATGTTTTTATATTCAAGGTATGAATTATTATCTATTTAGCAACTTTTAGGACTTATATATCTATTTGTTACTTTTTTTTAAAAAAAAATCTTGAGCGGAAATTCAAATTGTGATTATAAAAATTAAATATCAATATGTTAAGTTATTGAGATTAATCGGGTCAAATTGGATGGGTCAAAACCCAACCCATTTTTTAGCCCAACCCATTTGAGCCCAAAGTGAACATGGGCGAGTCAAGACCCAATCCGATTTCTATTCAACCCACTTTAATATTTCCAATTTCAACCCAACCCGTCCATTTGACACCCCTAGTTCCTTGTTTAGTAATGCACACTCTATTGTGTATTGAGAATTGTATTACTAATATCATGAATCTTTAGGTATCACAAATACAAAGGGATTTAATATATGTATAATTAATACAAGCATAACTAATATAGATTTTACTATTTAGCATTATTTTTATACAAAACTATCCCTAAAACAATAAATTGACAGCTGGAAAATATGGATTTAGAGCGTGCACATGAAGAAGGGTGAAAAGTGGTGTTTGCAACAAAAGTAAGCCAGTAAAAAATCAAAGAGAATATAAAAGAAAGGAAGACATTTTCCATAACATGTACAGACTACAGATACTTCTAATCAGCAAGCTAATAGAAGCTGACAATCATTTCATCCTGTATCAATTTTTGATGAAGAAAGGTGAAAAAGCTCTGTACTAAAGGGAGAGCTTCAGAACTAGGAAACATTCTCTACAACTTCTCCTAGATAACATGTATTATCACCTACCCTTGTTCAGACAATTGTAAAACAGGACCACAAATTCTCCTTATGGGTAAAATTGCATACCACTGTCCGCGTAAATGTCTCACCAGGAATGACCTTGAGGAAACCCAATCTCATGTTTATTCCACTTCCAAAACTATCTTCATAAATTCGTACACGAAATAGCTTATTGCAGCTGATGGTAAAACCTGAAGAATACAAATTTAAAAGAGGACATGTCAATATCGACTTCCATATCTTATTAGTGAGTCAAATAACAGAACAAAGAGGCTTGTGCAATAAAAGAGGCTAAAGAAGCTAGGCCGCAAAGTTATATGCACAATGTTACCAGATGTAAAGAATCACACAGATAGTAGGCACACACGTATTCTATGTTTCTCGGACTTTTCAAAGTGCATTTTAGAGGATTTGACATGGGTTTGTCCACATTTTTGGAGTCTGAGCAACATATAGCTAGTATTTGATACAAAAGACAACAGAGAATGGACATTAGAATCTAAAGGCAATTTTATAACAGCTCAATCTTTTTGTTGACATTCAAGAAATCCTCACGAACCAATGACACATGGTTCGAAACTCTGTGAAAAATGAACCCCCATCCCCCCTTCTCCCATTCTCCACCAAAACACTAGACTTTTGTCTGTGGCAAGGTTTGAACTTGTGACATAGCCCAGCTCACAAGTCACACGTCGTGCTCTTACCACTAAACCAAACCCACAGGCCAAGACATTAACACGTAAAGTGATACGAGTTCCGATTTCCTAACTTCCCTCCTGGAAGAGAGCCCTTACAGCTAGAACAACTGGTTACCAGGCAATCATGCAATTAGACCTTGAGGTATTGCAAGCCGACATAGTTGTTGAAATCCCAATAAAGTGAATTTACACTAGCATGGTAGTAGCTTGATAAATTTATCTGACTTTTAACAAATCTACCTACCTAGTTAACGGCACAATGAATTTGGATACATCATATCACAGGATGTGTATATGCTCATTTTCCACAACAAAAAAAATTGTTGTACTTTATAAACTAATCTTCAAGGGCTGTTACAGAGAGACAGTTCTGAGTTCTAAATACCTTTCCTGTATGATGGGAACTACAGTCAAGAAAATGCTTCGTTAACTTACCTGTAATAAGCTGGGAGTCAATCCAGTATAGAGCGCAGGGATACCACCTTGCTCAACGATCTTCAGGGAAGTTGCCAATGTACTCATCTTAGTGGCCCGGACCTGCAATTGAAGCTGTCTCCTCACAACTTCAAAAGGATATGTAGCAGCTTCTGCACAAGCACCAGCAATTGCCCCATATACCAAAGTCCTAACTGTGCCCAACTCCAGTTGATCAAGGGCATTCAGGTCTTCACCTTGTTTCATATTTTCTAGTCTTTTCCTCCCTTCAGGTGAGTGCAAATAAGCTGATTTTAATATATCATAAACTCCATAGAAAACTGCACCTGAAGGTGCCATGCTCATGATCGAGGGTACTAGCCCCTTATAAAGAGAGAGAAACCCCTCTGTCTGAATCATATGGCGGGATGTACCAATTAAGCCACCCAAGGCTTCTCCCCCAGGTGCAACCATTACTGTCCTAATCTGAAAGATTGACATTTTCCAGGAAGAAAGATGAGAAACATTTTATGATCATTAAGAAAATGGTAAAGCTTGAAATATTTTGTCAACGTATGAAAAGGAAAAGCAAAAAACTGCACGAATCAGTAAGACAAACAAAAAAGTACACTACAGACTTGAAAAAAAGACAAAGGTAGAATAATATTTACAGAAAATGAAATGACTGGATTATCCTATTCCTTAAGAATGTTGTACAGTAATTCAATCAATTGATTCAATATTTCCATCAGGAACTGAACTATATTTTGCACTTCACACAAATAATCATAAGAAAATGATTCAGCCAATCATGCATAGCATTGAAATTAGGTAGAGCTTCTATTCACATTTTCTAACTTCATTACTTACCATATCTCATCCAAATCGATGATGTATCTGAAGCTTCGGTGAGCATCAAAATCATATTTCTAACTTCAAATGTTCCTGATGTCATCCACAATTATCTAGAATAATTTCCTGGGCTTGGTAAATAGCATTTAATCTAGTTTTTTTTTTCCTTTTAATATCATAGACATGACTCGTCTAACTAAATGAGTGCATATGGTTGGGACAGCTCAGCTGGTGGAGTAAGAAACCAATATTCCTTGTCTCAGCAGCTTAAACTACTAACATATCAACAAAAATAGAAGATCGTGATGTTAACAACAAGCTCAAGTAAGTTCCAAGCATAAATTATCGACAATTTTCAAATCAAGAATAGGCTAACAATCAAAACCAATACGTGGTTCATTTCAACATAGTCACACATATAACAAGCTATGTCTAGCAAGCTTTTCCCGGGCTTATAAAATAGCATTTAATCTAGTTATATTTTTCCCTTTTAATATCATAGACATGACTCATATAACTAAATGAGTGCATCAAATTCAGAATGGTTGGGACAGCTCAGCTGGTGGAGCAGGAACCCAATATCCCTTGTCTCGGCAGCTTAAACTACTAACACATCAACAATAATAGAAGATCGTTATGTTAACAACAAGCTCAAGTAAGTTCCAAGCATATACTGTCAACAATTTTCAACTCAAGAATGGGCTAACAATCAAAACCAATACGTGGTTCATTTCAACATAGTCACACATATAACAAGCTATGTATAGCAAAAGTTTCCAGAATTACGATACAAGTAGCATGATCATGAAGAGAAAGTAAGAAAGGGGATAAAATTTGCATAATCTAAGCAGATGGTGCCACTTGAAGAAATTAAGTGCCAACCTAAGCATTCCTGATAATGTTGTTTATCTTGGAAGTACTAATGATAAATTAAAGAGGGTTTATAAAGTTAAAGGTAGTAGAATAATCATCCGAAGTCTTGAATCTAAGCTATCCAAGAGCTAGTTGCACCCCCTGGGGCATACATATAACAGGGACAGCGGAAGTAAGTTTTCTCTGTAGTGTCAACTTGATAGCTTCCACTTATGCCCGTCCATTCCCTTTACTAAGCATTATCATACAAAGATATGTAACCAACTTAGCCAAGAATTGACATACTACTGCAAGGGATCAAGAAAACAAAACAGAAAACCCTGAAGTATCCATCACTCACAGTGTCCATAGGTATGCAGAGCACAGTAGCTGTAATTCCTGCAGCTGCACCAGCAACAAACCTTTCAATATTAGTTGCCTCCTCGTTACCAGTTATTTTGAGCAGATGATCTCTGTATTTTTCATAAGAGTAGAAGTGAATAGCCTTAAATGGAGCTGTTCGTAGAATATTCACAAAATTCCCCTTCCAAAATCCCTTGATCCCTTGAGTAGCTGCAATTGTCTTGATGAGCTCAAAAAGATTCTTTTGTTCACCACGCACTATATATTCCAGCTTTAGTCTTTCCAGTGGGGCAACAAAAGTTCTGAAACAATGGCAGTTCAGATACTAATACATAGACTACGGTCATAAAATAAATGAAGAAAAAAAAATTGCAGATCACATATACGGTTCCATTTCAATGCTACAAGAGTAACAAAGCTCCAACATAAGAAATACTAGGATTTTTATATTGTGTATTAGTCAGTGGAACAACCAGAACTCACGAGCAGCATTTGATATGTAAAAGATAATTCTCATCCCAAATACAGGCAGGGACATGTAAAGATTCCTTTTCAACAACGGGGAAGAACAACCATGCCTAACGTGAACTGGAAGATGCAGACCTCGATTTCAACTTCTGTGGTTAAATTCTACTTAGAAATGGGTGATAATCTTGTTCTCCTTAATAGATTAATAACAGATATTACTTTTAATTTAAACCTTCCTAATCTGGGGCACTTGGTGCTTCTAAGCAGGTTAGATTTCTTACTTTCTGTATGAACCAATGACATACACAAAATGATTTCCTCAAAGGAAAAAAAGAAAAAGAAAAAAGAGTCCAACTATAAGAGAGAATAAGTATCCTTTTCTTGATGCAAAATAGACACGGCACTGGAGAAGCCACCAGTATTAATCATGGAAAGGGTCCCACATATTCATGTATAGCGAAGGGTTAGCCCATTATCAAATCAAATTTTGTTTGCCACTTCTCACACTGCTATTGTTTACTACTAGTTAATGCTCCTACATGAGGTAACATTACCTCTCATACCAAATGTATTACCCAACAAAGAAGAAACTCAACTAGTATTTTCATATCTATGCATAAACATTCCTCAACCATGTCGAACAACCTTCAAAATTTCAGAATCTAACATTTCATCTTAAATCAAGTGCCTTCATATCCCAAAAATTTAAGAGCAAACTACTGAGTGTGTATTTCATGGTACAAATATTACTCCCTCTATTTCAATTTATTTGTCTTAGTTTGACTTGGCATGACGTTTTAAAAAAGTAAAAAGACTTTTAAATCTTGTGATCATAAACATATGTATAATGTACAAAAATGTTTTAAATTTTCTAGTCTTAAACAAGCCATGTGGCATGTTGAAATTAAAAAGTTTCCAAATTAGGAACGAGATTTTTTTTAGCAAACTAAAAAAGAAATTAAGTAAACCAAATTGAAACAGAGAAAGTAGCTATCAGTCATTCCAACTCAAATGACACAAAATCGCCATCAGTTAAACAAAGCAAGTTGAAACCTATTGGTCCAAACTCCTAAGAATCGGACCTTTCGTCTTGATTATGAATCAAGAAAGACGGGATCTAAAGGCACACAATTCTATGAATACTTAATAATACATTTCTCTGTATAGAGAGAATGGATGTAGAAGATACAAAAGGCTCCAATGAATTTGGGATTGAGGTCTAGTTGGTTGATTAGTTCATACTAGCTTTTTTGGTGCCTTGAAACTGTACCTTACCACAAAAATACATTTAAAATTGTTCCATTGACAAACAAACGCAACAGTTTTGGGGGGAATCTACTATTTCCACTTCCGAAATTCAATTGATAAAGGGCTTGCACTGCATGTGCCTCGAAATTCAATTGATAAAGGGCTTGCACTGCATGTGCCTCTACCCTTCTGCACTGACATACAATACTTGGTTCACCAGCGAGGATTCTAACCCCATGAATGTGGACACACTGTACATCCAGCACGATATCTCCTTTGCCATAACCCTAGGGACAACAACAATACTACCCCTTCGTTGCAATTTGTTTGACCACTTCCCTTTTAAATCTACTTAGGAAAAGAATGTCACATTCAATATTTAAAAACTCTTTACCCAACATCATATTCCTATATATCATATTTAACAACACAAGATTCAAATAACATTTTGGTATATTACACACTTCATTAGTTCTTTGTGCCGAATCGAACTAATACAAACAAATCGAAACATAGGGAGTAAGATTTTATGGAATGTATAAGAATGAAAAAGAACAATCCTCTTTACCTTGACACCATGGCAGCAACAGCTCCAGACCAAAGATGCTTAGTAGTATTCAATGCACCTCCAGCTCCAGCTCCACCTCCACCATGCAGCTTCTCTTTCTCTACTTTGTCAACTTCCTTACACACTTTAACTTCACTCTCCGCCACAGCAGCTTCCCCATTCTTCCCCAAAATCTCATTAGAATCTGAAAGTGTCACCGACAAAAACCGTCCTCTTCCTCTCCAGCTACTCCTCCGTGCACGTAACATACACTTGGAAGGAAAACAATTTTCCATGGAAATTAAAGAAACGAAGGATTCTGTGGCCGAATCCTCGAGGAGCAATCCTCCATTGTACCATCAAAACCAATCGAATTCAAACACAAAACACTACTTCTCAAACTCAAACACCGAACTCCATTTGATTTTGACTCTGATTGAATCAAACCCTTCAAAGGAACCTCTAAATCACCCATTTTTTTTCAAAAAAATATCAAAAATTCACTGATTAATGCTTCATTTTTTGTGGAGTAAACTGCAATTTGTCACCGACTTATGTAGAAGAAAATGGGATTTGAAAGAGAAGAGAAAATGAAATAAATATAAAGAACGGTTTGCTTCCATCACCGCGCGCATTTTCCTTCGCTCTCTTTCCATGCTGTGCGGTTTCCGGTTTTCCGGTTTTTTTTGGTCAAATATTATTTCTTTTTCAATTAGTTCAAAATTTTATGAACTCGATTAAAAAAAATTTCCTTTAAACAATAATATTTTGAAGTTATACTTACACAATTACCATATTATAATATTCTTTTTTTAAAAAAATTGACATATAATATGTTATATCAATTCATAACATGATTATATATGTAATACAAATGAGTGAAAAATTGAAATATTTTGATTCTTTTTAAAAAAAAAAAAACACGTAAAATATGAGAGAAAATCATGTGATCCCCTTAATCATGCAGGTGTGCATCTTCAATTTAAAAATAAAGCACGCAATTGAATATTGTTTTTTTTTTAAAAAAAAGAATAGAAAATCAAATACTAATCATATGAAAAAGTTTTTTATTAAAAAAATAGAGAAAATCTGCATCACGATGTATATATATACACAATTATTTGATTGAGCAGGAAATTCGAAAATCCTAATTATACGTATCAAAATCAATTTGATTATACTGGTATTTTAATCCTCTATTTGCAATGTCTTTTATTCGTAGAGTGTGTTTGGTATAAAGGAAAACATTTTCTGGAAAATATTTTCCAATTTTTCCATGTTTGGTTGGGACAAAAGTTTTGGAAAATATTTTCTAAATCAACTCATTTTCCTCAAAATTAAGGAAAATGACTTCCCTTCAAAAATTAAGGAAAACATTTTCCAAAACTCTCCTCCAATTTCAAATTACATTTTTTTCGGAAAAAAACATCGATTTTAAAAAAATATTTTCAATTTCAAAATTTTATTTTTTCACCCGATCAATGACCTCCCCCCGGCCAGCCCCCCCCCCCAACCCCTCCCAAAAAAATTAATTTTGCTTTTTAAAAATATTTTCAACTTCAAATTATGTTTTTTAAAACTCCTAACCCCCCCTCCCCCCCGGGCAGTCCCCCACCCACCCCCAACCCCCAAAATAATTAATTTTATTTTTTAAAAATACTATCAATTTTAAATTTTTATTTTTTCACTCCTACCCCCCACTACCCCCACCCCACCCCCACCCCCACCCCCACCCCCAAAAAATAATAATTTTAATTTTAAAAAATATTTTTAATTTTATAAAATATTTTTTACTCTAGTAAAAATAAAAGATGTCTCTCAAAAATATTTTTCATTCATAAATTAAATACTAAAATAATTTCCGGAAAATATTTTTTACTCACCAACCAAACATGAGAAAATAAGTCCAAAATCTACTTGTTTTCCAGGAAAACATTTTCTAGAAAAACATTTTCCATGGAAAATATTTTCCTTCATACCAAACACACCCGTAATGTCGAATATTACAAAAAGAGGAAGAGGAAAAAGAAGAAAAATTGTAACCGTTGTCTTAGCTGATTTTTTTTTGATATTGCCTCAAGAAAGATTAAATGAATTAGCTATGTTATATCATTTGAAAATAAATTATTAAAACAGATTGATTATAAAATAGTACTCAACAACTTTGCATCTATTATAGTTAGAAAATTAAAATAAATTTTTAAATAAAAGTATATATAATAATAAAATAATAATATTAAAATCCCTCTTTTAAATTTCACTTAAAACCCTAATATTATTGAATCGGTCCTGCCTTTACTCTTGCTTTGTTCTCCCATTTGTCTCCCTCTAAAAATGACTAAATATGGATATACATGATATTTAAAACACCTAAAAAGGTCCCACTAAATCATAACAGTAAACATGTAAAAAAATCTTAACTAAAAGGTGGTAAATACAATCCAATATCACTAGTCCACACTAAATTAACCTTTGTTGTCATCAAAAACCTAACTAGACACTGAAAACATATCACCCACTTAAATACTCAAATAAAATAGAATTACTCCTATTTAGGTCATCAAAAACAATTTAAACATAACTTTGTTTTATAGAGCGTATAAGAACAATGCTAAGTAGAGTGTATTAATAATATTTATATTAAGTATTGATAATGCTTGCATTAAATATACATAGATTATTTCTTATGCATTATTTGATTTGATCGATGTATTAAAAATAAATATGCATTGCATAAAAAAAATTATTCACAAAAATATCCTTTACAATTTTGGTGAAAAAATGTAAAAAAAGATTTTAAATTTTTTGAAGGGCAATAAGATCTTTAAATATGCTAATGCATGCATTAAAGCTCCTTGCATTACTAATACATAGAAATCCATGGTATTAGTAATAGACTTCTTAATATACGATAAAGTGTATAACTAATGCAAGTATAGTTACACATAGCATGAAAAAAAATACACAAAATAAGATATTATTAATATATAGAATTAATACATGCATTATTTTAATTAATACACACTATCAAACAACATAAACCAAAGAATCAACTCACAAACATAATATAACAGGCAAATACAATATAATCATATTAGGCTTAAGTCATCGACGGACACTTAAAATTGTTCGCATAATTCACTTAGACACCTCAACTATAAATTGTGCCTATTGAACACTTAAATTATTCAAAATATGTGTCTATTAAACGCAAAATACTGATGTGGCAAGTAATGTATATCACTGCTACCAAGCGCGTGAATAGATTGTGATTTTATTTTTTATTTATTTTTAGATAAGTTGGTGCCAATTTTTTAATAGGGAAAATTTCATATATGACAAACTGAATTTATGAAATGACATTATATGGGTATAGTTTACGTAATTACATTTTATGGGTATAGTATAGTTTGTTACGTAGCTTTTTATTTTGTATAAAATGTTTTTTTTTTTAAATTGTACTATATTTTACTTTTCCATTAAATAGTAACAATAGCCCAAAATATGGTAACAAACATTTACATAATCCCATAATTTAAGCTAAACATTCAAAATCAAATATTTTCTCAAAAAGAATTCTATTGCGACTAAAAATCCATACAAACTTGTTTCTGGGAAACTAAACTTTTTAATGTATATAAAGTTTATATACGATTGTAAATAAATTGAATATAAATTGTTTAATTTGCACCAAATTGTAAAGTAATTATTATATACATATACACACAAATCCCTCAAGCAGTTTTGTATATAATAATGTAAAATACAAAAAAATTATGATTTAAAACAAATTATTATACAAATAATTGTACCATATTTTTTAAGGTAATTACTTATATACATATATAACTAGTTGAATATAAAAAAATTTATATATGTATAGACAAAGTTTTATTTACGAATGTAAATAAAATACAATCACAATGCGAAAGCTTAAAATCTTATTAAATATTGTTTCTCAAAAACTGAAAGTCATCACATCAAGGACATCTAATCTTCAAAATACTAAGTCTAAGATTATTAAAGATACCAAATAAATGAATAAAATAGTTAATGTCCGAAAACTAAGGACATCATGCCATGACCAAAAGAATCCAACACACTCTTGAATGAATAGCTCACCCTGGAACCTAATATGCTGGAGATTGACTAGAGCTGAGGGAAAGTCAAAGTCGCTGGTACACTCGCTGCACTTCATAAAAGGAGAACGAAAACACAAGTAGGTTTCAGTACGGGGCAACATGTACTGAGTAGGTATCATCAGTCAACCCAACAGAGAAACTAATATAACAATAAATAATAGTATGAAATCAACTATGACACCTAACCGGTAGCAAGAAACAAACAACATGAACAATTATCAACAACATTAAAGTTAGTACGTAATAAATCAACGATATCAAGATCACACATGAGGACTCATGCCTCCAAACCAAACCATTTTGGGAAATTGGTCCTTTGAGATTGAGTACATTAAGTTAATTCCATATCTTTTTCCTTTAGTGTTAATGTGTCGGAACGTGACACTCCGATCCAATTATACCGTTTCGGAACGTGACACTCCGATTCAATTATATCGTGTCGAAATATGACACTTCGATTCAATTATACCGTGTCGGGACGTGACACTCCGATCCAATTATACCATTAATTTATTATTTATTATCACCACTTCCAATTCATTGGTAATATTTCATCAAGTCTTCTTTATTCAATGCATCACTTCGATAAAGAGGGTTTAAGAATATAAATTCCACGGTCTCAGGATTTCAAACTAATCACAAAACACATAACCAAGTCCCACAACCAAGCCACACAACCACACAATCACACAATCAAGTACATAGAAAACTTCACAATATCATTCAATGCATATCAATCACTATTAAGAGTTTACAATCAAATAGCATAAACCATAACCTACCTCCACCGAAGAACTGAAGTCAAGCAACTACTTCTCCAATGCTTTTTCTTTCCTCAATGCTTTGAACCTTTCCAATCTATCAAGTATATATGCATAATTTATAAGTTAATAAATATATAGACACTCGTATCATTTTATGTCTAGCCTAAACCCAAAAACTCACCTAATTCTTTAATAAATTTCCTAAAGTTCAAATTTATGGGTAAGTCTTAATTCCTCTTATTAGCATAACTTTAATGGAAGATAAATAATTCAATACACGTAATCTCTACTTAACTATTTCCATATATCAATCAATATATAATTGATATTGTAATAACGAAAAAATTATAACTAAGCTAACTAACTGCTAGTATCACCCTACAACAATGAATTGCAAACTATATTACGTATGATTATACATTATACACTTTATTCCTAATGTTGGATTATTAAATGAAAACCATGACCAATAATTACCACCAAGTTTGTCCCCTGTATTTACATCTGAACCTAAAGGAAATTCAATCATCTATTTAATTATAATATAATATAAAGTGACCCATCTTATGGTTGTCATTATCCCTAAGACAATTTTTCTAACTCAATTAAATAATTTCACTGGAAATCAACCAATATGTGGGAGACAAATTTATCTCAAACAATCCCACACCCATATCCATTAAATCATCGAAATTCGACCTAACAGTGAAAATTCGTTTCGTTTTTTTTTCCAATTCCCCATCTAATAATAATAATATAATAATAATCATAAAGCCTTTGTTCATATTTAGAAAACACATATTGGATTTACCTGAGCAATTATGTCGTCTTTCGATTGTGGCAGCCTTCCGTTATTCCTCGTCTTCTCCCTTTTTCTTTCTTCTGCAAATTATCTTTTACCCTAATTTAATATATGACTAATTATAAAAGTATAAAAAGTGGTCCACTATTAATTTTAATGTTATTTTTCTTTAATCACTAACTAAGTTAATATTTAAAATTGCCCCACTAATTCATAAATATAGTTACCCATAGCCCAAAATACCTATTTAGAATCTATCGAAAAGTATTCTATGAAATAAAAAGCTCTAGTATTCAAAACGACCAAATGGGTCGTTACAGTTTTATATACGAATGTAAATAGAATGAATATAGAAATATACAAAAGATTGTATATGTATAAATAAATTTATGTACGAATGTAAATAAAATGAATATAAGTTGTTTGATTTGTATTAAATTAATTATTATATACATATATAAGTAATTGTATATGTTTAAATAAAAATATGAATATAGAACTTGTATATACACAAATCCCTCAAGCAGTCTTGTATATAATAATGTAAAATACAAAAAAAATTGTGATTTAAAATAAATTATTATACAAATAATTGTATTATTTTTTAAAAGTAATTACTTATATACATATATAACTAGTTGAATATACAAAAAACTTAAAATATGAATATAACAATACAAAATAGGGCAACTTTCACATATAGCAAACATAAAATTCATATTTGTATGTTATAGCAAAGTTTGCACAATTGCACTCCATAGCAAACATATATATGTATAATTCGTTATACATATACAATTGAAGCGAATTGTATAAAAGTAAGTGTATAAAACGAGAAAGAGAAAGAGACTTGAACAGAGAATTGTATAAAACAAAGTGTGTAAAACGAACTGATAACTATAAGTGTATAGAACGATTATATACAATTTGAATTTGTATAAAATGAGAAAGAGAGAAAGGCAAAAGAGACTTGGGCAAGGAATATACAATTGAATCGAATTGTATAAAAATGAGAAAGAGAGAAATTATATACAATTTGAATTTGTATAAAACGATAAATAGAGAAAGGCAAAAGAAACTGGGCAGTGGAGTATTTTTATTGTATAATTATAAGTGTATAGGACAAAATATATGTATTTGCATGTGTATATACAATTTTCTCTCGCTTTATAAAAACAGAAACACAATTTATACATATCGTTTCTGCTTGTATAAGCGAGAGAGGCAAGGGTGACGAGCGAGATTAGGGAGAGCGGCGAGCGAGATCTGAGAGAGGGGAGAGAGGGGAACAAAAATATATGTATTTATACAATATTTATACATTTCCTTTCTATTTGTATAAGCGAGAGAGGCGAGGGTGGTGAGCGAGATTAGGGCGAGTGGCGAGCGAGATTAGGGAGAGGGGAACAAAAATATATGTGTTTATATAATTTCCTCTCACTTTATACAATTATAAACTGATTTTATACACTTGTGTTTGTATAAAAGTGAGAGGAAGCAAGCGAGAGATGGAGTGAGATAGGAGAGTGGCGAGCGAGAGTTTGAGAGAGAGTGTGACTGACAAACAGTTTGCTACGAGGCACAATTAAATCAAAGGATGGTTATAGCAATTAATTTAATTTATTAATTCGCTATTATATACAATATTCCCTTGGAAGAAAGGGCAAAGGGTTAGGTGGGGCGGGGGAAATTTTCTTTTGTAATCTTTTTGTGATTATTAAATAAAGGTTTGGAGGTATTTTCATTTTTTTAAAAATAGAGAAGTTAAATTTTATTGGTAGACTAGGTTCATGTGCCATGTTCGCCATTTTATTTGTGATTATTTAAAAAATGCGCGTGAATTACACGCAGGACATTTTTTTAAAAAAAATTCATTTTATGTTTAATGGATACATATTGCTTAAAGAAAAGGGGGGGATATAAGGGGAGCTTAAGTATAATAGTTGAAAATGGAAAGACACATATATAATTGATGTAAACATAAAGGTTAGGGTAAACAAATATTTTGTCAAAAATTGGCTTAACAAAGAAATGCTTAAATCATATCCTAAGAATCAAAACTTTGTTTCACTTAATTCTATACACACCAGACAAGTTCTACAAAGTGGACCTATATCTAGCACGTCAACTTTATATGCATGTTTACAATGCCTCAATTGAAGAAAAAGAAAGAAGATAAAATTAGCAAGCTCATTGGTACCACACAATCCATCATAAGAAGATAAAGTAATAGACAACCTTTGGATGAAAATAAAATGACAAAAATGAATAAGAAATATTTAGGCTAAGGCGTGCATATATCGCTTCTCTAACAGAGATTCAAGTCTATGCGGTGACGTAACCTACACCGATCCAGTAGTATATCTCTTGACTTATCTCCTCCAAGATATATACAACAATCCAAAAACGTGAGGTTGCACCAATTCCGCACGCCGTTCTGGTTCCAAAATTAAAACGTCCTCTCCTTCCTGATATCCAAAGATGTACGACTCAATCAATTTCAAATTTAGTTAAGAACACCTTAATTCATTCAACATATAAATATTTTCTTTTAAATAATAAAATATATTTGAAAACTTAGAATATTTTATTAATCTCAATTAACATTTTTCATCATCTCCTACCCAACAGAAAGGAAGGTGCACCATTATTTATAGGTGAAGAAAGTCTTTCACACCATCAATATTGGTTAGATATTAGAATGAGGAGTAGCTAGCTAGTAACGTGATAGATAAATGTGATAGATATTACATAAGTTAAATTGTCGTACCGAACCTATTTATTAGCCCCCCACCAAACAATCTATAAATAAGTAATGCCCTATTAAGCCAAAAGTGCATACACACACACATAAAATAAACGATGGACGTCACTAAAGTTCTTCACATGAATGGAGGAATGGGAGATGCTAGCTATGCCAAAAATTCTCTGCTTCAGGTACTATATATATGATGTCACACACGCTAGCTAGAAGACAACTTATGTTCCTGCAAATTTTCATACGCAAAATCAAATTCGCATGTAATTCAGGATATTCTTAATCGTAATGACAAATTTAGTTAAGATTTTGAGCTACCACAATTGTTATGAGTTACATAAATAACAATGTCCTTTTGAATTGCTACAGCAAAAGGTGATCCTCATGACAAAATCAATAAGAGATGAAGCCATATGTTCTCTCTACAACAACATTTCCCCAGGAGAAACGATATGCATTGCGGATTTAGGTTGTTCTTCTGGACCAAACACTTTTTTGTCAGTCTCTCAATTCATTCAAACTATTGATAAAGAAAGAAAAAAGAAGGGCCATCATAAGTCTCCTGAATTTCATGTTTTCTTGAATGATCTTCCTAGCAATGATTTTAATACCATTTTTCGATTGCTACCAACATTCCATGAAAGTTTGAGGAAGCAAAATATGGGAGAAGATCCTACAAATTGCTTTGTGACGGGAGTTGCTGGTTCATTTTATACTAGACTATTTCCTTCCAATAGCCTACACTTTGTCCACTCCTCTTATAGCCTTCATTGGCTTTCTCAAGTATGTATCAATTTCGTCTAATGCTAACAACATCTCCAACTCACCACCAAATTTTACATCAAATTTGGTATAAAATTTAGTATTTTTACACAATATTATTTCATTCATACAAATTTTTAATTAAAAATTATATAAATGGTATAGTTTAATTATTTCTTATGTAATATTTTTATAATATTGATTTTAGATATAAAATTTAGCTTCTTTTTATAAATTAATTTTTCTATATATGACTTTTTTTTTATAAAAAAATATATGTTAATTCTACTATTATAATTGGATATAAAAGAAAATAATATGAATTACATATGATGAATATTTTAGAAAGAATTTGTTTTATAAAATAAGAAAATATAATGAAATAAGAAATAATAATGAAGGAAAAAAATATTCTTTTTTTGTGTAAAATTTGGTGTTTTTGGATTGGAGATGCCCTAATATAAATAGGGAAAATGGTTAAGTATGTGATTGAACTTTGAGAAAAGATCCATTTATACAATCTGTTTAGAATTTAGCTCGTTTATGTTAACTGAACTGACATAGATAAGTCACTGAAATGACATATATGAATATCAGTTATTAATTGTATAGGTTCCCCATGGAATAAAGAATAATAAGGGAAATATCTATCTAACAAGTACAAGCCCAACAAGTGTTTATAAAGCATATTATGAGCAATTTGAGAGAGATTTTGTAACATTTCTAAAGTATCGCTCAAAAGAATTGATGAAAAATGGGCGTATGGTATTAACCATGTTGGGTAGAAAAAATGAAGATCGCTTCAGCCAAGGGTGTTCCTACGAATGGCAACTTTTGGCTACGACCCTCAAGCTTCTAAAGGTAAGTCATAAGTGTTTTTTTTACAGTAATAGTTCGTAGCGGATCTAGAATTGTCATTAAGAGGTGTCAAATGGTCGTAGTAAAAAATATAACCAAAAACACACAATCTAAAATAATTTTCACAATAACTTAACCACAACATTAAACTTTTTAACTTATGTCAATAGGTGTTAATAATTGTATATATATTTATTAAATCAAAATTAGACATCTGTATATAATGTAATTTTTCGACGAAAGGATATCGCTCGACACCTGCAAATGTGGAATATATGATCCTCCCTGATCTCTCAACCTATTGTTACCTTTTTTTTTTTTATGTAGGAATAGAGTCATCTCAATGATCATATACAAAGTCTGGAATATCAATATGAAATTGTAACTTTTTGCACAAATAATTTTAAATAAAAGCAAAAGAATCACAAGTGTTTGTCTTTTTTTTTTTAAACAAAAAAAGAGTAAAAGGAAAAAGACACTTTGGGAATATCATTGAAATCCGTTTAAAAGTGATGTAGTTTTATTTAAAGCGCCTTTAAAAAAATATATTTTTAGGAAAAATCAATTCGTATTTATTTTGAAAATTAATTTTGAACAACAATTAAAAAATGGTTCTAAGGGTATTTTCTCAGAAATACTTTTCAAAATATTAATTTTTGCCTTTGGGGAGAAACTTGGCATAACATGCTAATAATATTATATTCTCTAAGCATTAATAACTTCCAAATTTTCATCATTCTTTGCTAGAATTTAGTCAAGATATTTTTTATTCTAGTATAGTAGCGTGTCAATTCAACTTTAACACATATCTATAGGTGATATGATAATATAAAATTCTTCGTGAACTAACAGTATAAAATTATTTTACACTATTTATTATACATATAAGTTAATGTTCATAAATAAAATAATAAATATATACAGGAATTAATAGATGAAGAAAAAGTAGATTCATTCAACATTCCAATGTACAATCCATCTCCATCAGAAGTGATGTATTTAGTTGAAAAGGAGGGATCTTTCTCGATTGACGTCTTGAAAACTTCAGAAATTCAAAGTAATTCTTGTGATGATGAGAAGTACAATATGGCAAAAAGCTTTAGATCTGTGGTTGAACCTTTACTTGTTAGCCATCTTGGTCATGATGAATTGAATATGGATCAAGTTTTCCATAAGTATAACGAAGTAATTGCCAACGATTGCAAGGCGATAGAAAAAATTATGTTCGTAAATGTCACTGTTTCGTTGACCAAAATAAACTAGCTAGGGCATGCAATTCATGCATCGTCACGATCCCTGGCCCTAGAATATATATCCCGACCCTTGTGATATTGTAATAATAATCTTATACCTCATAGAGGATTATGATAATGTAATATTTATTTTCTATTCCTTAAAAATAATTATTTTCAACCGGTAGAGTTTCTATATATCTTCAAAGAAAGGAGATTGTAGGGTTGCGTATCAGTCAGTTCAATTTAATTTTGAAATTTATTGGTTCGACTTATCAGTTATCAGTTTGTAGACATGCTACATTGTTAAGAACCATTAAGATTTTGGCTTATCGGTTCGATTAATATTTGACAAAAAAAATAAAATAATTGAAAATCACTTAGAAACATAGTGACAAACCAAATAAACCATAAACATGAGTTGATAAATTGTATCTTGATCAAACAATAACACTTACAAATTGTAAAATAACCAAAAGCTTGAAACTGCCAGAAATAAAAATATGAAACTAAATCCTAAGCGAAGGACTTTATATATATAAATCTTTTTTCTTAAATTTACTATCGGGTTATCGGTTAGCCTATTAATAAAAACTTCAAACCATTAAAAATCGATAACCCGATAATAAAAAAATTAAAACCGTTAATTAAGCCAATAACCTACTACTGATGAACCATAACTTTTTATCCATTCGAATTATCAATTTTGGTTTAATTTTTACATATCCAAATAAAATTTAATTTTATATTAGTGTGATTTCAAACTATAATTTTGCATCGCATGTCTAAATGAGCCATAAAATGAATATAATTTCAAATAAAAAATTTGTGCAAACTTGAACTTAGTAGGACACAAAATGATACCAAATCCCAACTATCAAAGTGGCAAATCCAAGAAGAGAAAAAGGGAAAAAATGAATGTGATCACTTGACTGGTTGAGGTGACAAGATGTTGGTCCTATTAGGTGTGTGTGTTTGTCCTTTAGGGCACATTTTGGTTTGTAGTTTGTACCCCTCACACTGTTGCAGCTGTATTCTTCAAAGTGGATTGAAAATAACACATACAAAGGTGGTGTACGTTTTGTGGGTTTGATCTGTTGGTGTCACCATAAAGTTTAATAAATAACAATATCAATTAGTTGGGGGTAAATTACCACATATATTGTGGTGCAGTTTTAAAGTTACTTTATCATTAATTAACAAATTAAACTTGAGTCTTAAATGTGAAGAAAATTTGATTGGAGTATATATCATTCTAAATGAGTCTTGCGCCGAAAGATTTAGGGTGTGTTTGGTATGGAGGAAAATGTTTTTCATGGAAAATGTTTTCCTGGAAAACAAGTAGATTTTAAACTTATTTTCTCATGTTTGGTTGGTGAGTAGAAAATATTTTCCGAAAATTATTTTTAGTCTTTTATTTATGAATGAATTTTTTTTTTTGAGAGACATCTTTTATTTTTACTAGAGTAAAAAATAATTTATAAAATTGAAAATATTTTTTAAAAACAATTTTTTTTTTGGGGGTGGTGGTGGTGATGGGTGGGGTGGGGGGATAGTGGGTGGGGGAGGGGGTAGGAGTGAAAAAATAAAAATTTAAAGTTGATAGTATTTTTAAAAAACAAAATTAATTTTTGTGGTGTGTGTGTGTGTGGGGGGGGGGTAGGAGTTTAAAAATAAAAAATTTAAGTTAAAAATATTTTAATAAAGCAAAATTAATTTTATGGGGAGGGGCTGGCCGGTCGTGGGGGTGGGTGTGGGGGGGTCAGTGATCGGGTGAAAAAATAAAATTTTGAAATTGAAAATATTTTTTTAAAACTGATGTTTTTATCGAAAAAAATGTAATTTAAAATTAGAAGAGAGTTTTGGAAATATTTTCCTTAATTTTTGAAGGGAAGTCATTTTCCTTAATTTTGAGGAAAATGAGTTGATTTGAAAAATATTTTCCAAAACTTTTGTCCCAACCAAACATAAAAAAATTAAAAAATATTTCCTTCATACCAAACACACTCTTAGACTTACTTTTTGCACTAATACAAGCACCAACACTGATTGTCAATAGGATATATATAGAGAGAAAATCATTTGATTATATCATTTCTAATTTTTAAAAAAATCTAAATTTGGTGCAACTCTTTGTTTACTCTTGTCCAAAAATTTAATCAATAAAATATCAATTTAAAAGCTTTGACCCAACCCAAAATCCACAACCCCAAGGACAAAAAGGCTAATAAAAAAATGTGCTACTTTTAAATATATACAATAAAGTAATTAATTTATAATAAATATAGTCATGTTTTATTTACATAAAAAATAGTAAAAAATCTTGGAAAGTATAAATTCAATATAGCTTGCTAAAAGTCATAGAAGGTATACACTGAATATATAAATATAGTTTACTTATACATGAGTTATACGATGACTATACATTACAATACAATCAAAAAACTAATATAGCCTAATTATACATTGATTATTGAATCTTAATTAACTCAAAATTACCTCTAAAAAGTCCCAAAATTTTAGATATAAAATCTTCTCAATATTACAAATCTTTTGATATATAATTCACTTGAAACGATTTACATATTTGATATGTTAATTTATTTATTTTTTTAAAAAAAAGAGAGGAAGCAAATGAAGTAGAAGAAAAGGATGAAGAAAATGAATAGGAAGGAGAAGGAAAAGAAGCGAATAATGGCAAAATCGAAAAGAAGAGTATTAGGCCAATTTTGATATTTTGAAAATCGAACCAATTATTATTTGGTAAAGTCAAAGGGACGAATGATCACTTTACATAATTTGCCCTAAATAAATCGCCAAATATATCAAAAAATAGCACCAATAGGAACTTTTATTGAAATTAAAGAATGACTAAAAGCGACAAAAGAGAAATTTGATTATACTGGCTTGCTTGTTCAACTCGTTTGAATAACTCCTGTCTATATTTTTTCGATTATCTTTCCAAATAATATTGACTATATATGGTTATTCTTGAGCAAAAGTATATAAAAATGATAGAAAAACGATAGAGTCATTTCTTATTTTTTTAATCTTATGAAAACAATGGACGCCGTTATTTTTTTAAAATGTAAAATTACAGTTGAGGAATATAAATAAAAATAATTTTAGTTCATCAAAAACCATATGTAATCTAGTGAAAGAATAGTTTATTGTCTATTATCATAATAAATATCTAATTTTGATTCGAAGTTGCTACTTATTGAAAAATGACGGACTTAGTCGATCTTTTTGTTTACGTGGTCATCTAGAAGAATTATCTAGCATTGCTTTAAACCAAACATGATAAAATAGTAGTGAAAAGAAAAAGAATATGATCCCAAAATTATCTATTTACTTTTTTCGTATTATGATATAAAAAAGTCACTCTTTATATTTTAATATTCCCTCCGTCTCATTTTATATGTCACCTTTCGAATTTTAAGAGTCAAATAAGTCTATCTCTGACCGTATATTTTTCATAGATCTTTTATATATTTTGAATCATAAATTATTGTGACTCATAATACTTTTTACGTAGTTTACAAATATATAAATTTCATTCCCAAAAAATTGAAGATTCCATGCGTAAATCTCTGGTCAAACTTAACTTGTTTGACTCTTAAAACACAAAAGGTGACTTATAATATGGGACGGAGGTAGTAGTACCACAAGGACCAGTTGGGAGGAATCAAAGAGACACATTTTATACGATACTTAAGCAATGTTGCATGACTTTTTAGTTAATTTTGTCTTAAATTATTTGTCGTATATATTTATTTTATATATTTAACCTTTGTTGTCATCAAAAACCTAACTAGACACTGAAAACATATCACCCACTTAAATACTCAAATAAAATAGAATTACTCCTATTTAGGTCATCAAAAATAATTTAAACATAACGTCATTTTATAGAGCGTATAGGAACAATGCTAAGTAGAGTGTATTAATAATATTTGTATTAAGTATTGATAACGCTTGCATTAAATATACATAGATTATTTCTTATGCATTATTTGATTTGATCGATGTATTAAAAATAAACATGCATTGCATAAAAAAATTATTCACAAAAATATCCTTTACAATTTTGGTGAAAAAATGTAAAAAAAGATTTTAAAAAATTTGAAGGGCAATAAGGTCTTTAACTATGCTAATGCATGCATTAAAGCTCCTTGCATTACTAATGCATAGAAATCCATGGTATTAGTAATACACTCCTTAATACACGATAGATTGTATAACTAATGCAAGTATTAGTTACACATAGCATGAAAAAAATACACCAAACAAGATATTACTAGTAATATATAGAATTAATACATGCATTATTTTAATTAATACACTCTAGCAAACAACATAAACCAAAGAATCAACTCACAAACATAATATAACAAGCAACTACAATATAATCATATTAGGCTTAAGTCATCGACGGACACTTAAAATTGTTCGCATAATTCACTAAGACACCTCAACTATGACTTGTGACTATTGAACACCTAAATTGTTCAAAATATTTATCTCTTAAACACAAAATACTGATGTGGCAAGTAAGTGTATATCACTTCTACCAAGCGCGTGAATAGATTGTGATTTTATTTTTTATTTATTTTAAGATAAGTTGGTGCCTATTTTTTAATAGGAAAAATTTCATATATGGCAAACTGAATTTATGAAATGACATTATATGAGTATAGTTTACATAATTACATTTTATGGGTATATTATAGTTTATTATGTAGCTTTTTATTTTGTATAAAACGTTTTTTTTTAAAAAAAATTATACTATATTTTACTTTTCCATTAAATAGTAACAATAGCCCAAAATATGATAACAAACATTTACATAATCCCATAATTTAAGCTAAACATTCAAAATCAAATATTTTCTCAAAAAGAATTCTATTGCGACTAAAAATCCATACAAACTTGTTTCTGGGAAACTAAACTTTTTAATGTATATAAAGTTTATATAAGAATGTAAATAAATTGTTTAATTTGCACCAAATTGTAAAGTAATTATTATATACATATACACACAAATTCCTCAAGCAGTTTTGTATATAATAATGTAAAATACAAAAAATTTGTGATTAAAATAAATTATTATACAAATAATTGTACCATATTTTTAAAAGTAATTACTTATATACATATATAACTAGTTGAATATAAAAAAAATGTATATGTATAAACAAAGTTTTATATACGAATGTAAATAAAATGAATATAGTAATATACACAAAATTGTATATGTATAAACAAATTTATGTACGAATGTAAATAAAATGAATGTAAATTATTTGATTTGTATTAAATTAATTATTATATACATATATAATAATTGTATGTGTATAAATAAAAATATGAATATCGAACTTGTATACACACAAATCCCTCAAGCAGTCTTGTATACAATAATGTAAAATACAAAAAAAAATTGTGATTTAAAATAAATTATTATACAAATAATTGTATCATTTTTTAAAAGTAATTACTTATATACATATATAACTAGTTGAATATACAAAAAACTTAAAATATGAATATAACAATACAAAATAGGGCAACTTTCACATATAGCAAACATAAAATTTATATTTGTATGTTATAACAAAGTTTGCATAATTGCACTCCATCGCAAACATATATATGTATAATTCGCTATATATATACAATTGAAGCGAATTGTATAAAACGAGAAAGAGAAAGAGACTTGGCAGAGAATTTTATAAAACGAAGTGTATAAAATGAACTGTATAATTATAAGTGTATAGAACGATCATATACAATTTGAATTTGTATAAAATGAGAAAGAGAGAAAGGCAAAAGAGACTTGGGCAGGGAATATACAATTGAATCGAATTGTATAAAATGAGAAAGAGAGAAATTTATACAATTTGAATTTGTATAAAACGAGAAAGAGAGAAAGGCAAAAGAAACTGGGCAGTGGAGTATTTTTATTGTATAATTATAAGTGTATAGGACGAAAATATATGTATTTACGTGTGTATATATAATTTTTTCTCGCTTTATACAAGCAGAAACACAATTTATACATTTCGTTTCTGCTTGTATAAGCGAGAGAGGCGAGGGTGGCGAACGAGATTAGGGAGAGTGGTGACCGAGATCTGAGAGAGGGGGGAGAGGGGAACAAAAATATATGTATTTATACAATATTTATACAATATTTATACATTTCGTTTCTATTTCTATAAGCGAGAGAGGCGAGGGTGGTGAGCGAGATTAGGGAGAGTGGCGAGCGAGATATGGGAGAGGGAAACAAAAATATATGTATTTATACAATTTCCTCTCACTTTATACAAATAGAAACAGATTTTATACACTTGTGTTTGTACAAAAGTGAGAGGAAGCAAGCGAGAAATGGAGCGAGAGAGGAGAGTGGCGAGCGAGAGTTTGAGGGAGAGATGTGACTGACAAACAGTCTGCTACGGGGCACAATTAAATCAAAGGGTGGTTATAGCAATTAATTTGATTTATTAGTTTGCCATTATGTACAATTTTCCCTTGGAAGAAAGGGCAAAGGATTAGGTGGGGCGGGGGAAATTTTCTTTTTTAATCTTTTTGTGATTATTAAATAAAGGTTGAAGGTATTTTTCATTTTTAAAAAAAATAGAGAAGTTAAATTTTATTGGTAGAATAGGTCCATGTGCCATGTATCGCCATTTTATTTGTGATTATTTAAAAAATACGCGTGAATTACATGCAGGACATTTTTTAAATAAGTTTTCATTTTATGTTTAATCGATACATATTCCTTAAAGAAAAGGGGGAGATATAAGGGGGAGCTTAAGAGAAAAGTGATGTAAACATAAGGGTTAGGGTAAACAATTATTTTGTCAAAAATTGGCTTAACAAAGAAATGCTTAAATCATATCTATGAATCAAAACTTTGTTTCACTTAATTCTATACACACCAGGCAAGTTCTACAAAGTGGACCTATATCTAGCACGTCAACTTTATATGCATGTTTACAATGCCTCAATTGAAGAAAAAGAAAGAAGATAAAATTAGCAAGCTCATTGGTACCACACAATCCATCATAAGAAGATAAAGTAATAGACAACCTTTGGTTTAAAATAAAATGACAAAAATGAATAAGAAATATTTAGGCTAAGGCGTGCATATATCGCTTCTCTAACAGAGATTCAAGTCTATGCGGTGACGTAACCTACACCGATCCAGTAGTATATCTCTTGACTTATCTCCTCCAAGATATATACAACAACCCAAAAACGTGAGGTTGCATCAATTTCGCACGCCCTTCTGGTTCCAAAATTAGAACGTTCGTTCCTTCCTGATATCCAAAGATGTATGACTCAACCAATTTCAGATTTAGTTAAGAACACCTTAATTCATTCAACAAATAAATATTTTGTCACGACCCAAAATCACAAGTCGTGATGGCACCTATATTCCCAACCGATAGGTAAGCAAACTCAATACTTTTACCAATTCAATTCAATATTTTAAGTAGAAAATAAGAAAAAAATAAATACATAATATCCAATCACTAAGTCATTTACAAGTATGAAATGCGAAAACCACAATTACTACCCCAAGATTTAGTGTAATAAGTACAAGAGCTTCTAAACTACGATACAAGTCTAGAACTAAACGACAAACCTAGACGAAATAAATATCATGTCTAAATACTAAAATAAAATGATAACGTCTAAAGACATAGAAGGAGGTGTGGGCCACAGAACAACTAAGTAGATCACCACAACTCCATGATAATTCAAATCTCAGCTCTGAAAGATCCACGATATGCACTTGAAATTAAAATCAAATATGCATCACAAAAGAGTGCATCACATGTAGTATGAGTACGAAACCACGTGTACCCAGTATATCTCATTGACCGACAAAGAAGAAGTAGTGACGGGAGTTTATATAAGAAAAATTAATTCTTTAATTATACAAGTCTATATTACACTTACCAGTCAAGTTTCATCAAATAGAGGTAATCAACCATCAAGTAACTTCCAACCACCAAATGAAACACATAATCATCAAGAATGAAGGATGTCATGAGATGCAATGCAATATGACACCATGAAATGATATGCCTCAGAATACCCAGTACTCTCTCAATCATATATACATGATACTCCTCGGAAATACATCGAGAGTTCATGACCCATGGGGGACTCACGAGGTCCATATACCGACACGGACGATCTCCACGTGTCTGTGCGGACGATTTCAACGCTCTATCATAATATTAAACAATTTCCGCACAGACGGTCTCCACGTGCCCAAATTACAATCTTAACATTTCACCATCCCCAGCACGGACGATCTCCACGTGTCCAACTTATACTCAATCTCATGTCAATGCATGTACACAATATTATTTCAATAAAGGGGATGATGATGCATCTCAATCAATCAATATCAGCATAATACATAACCACCTCAATTATCACAATATACGGGTGCAATAAGGGATTACACAATCACACAAAGAGTTCAAGTCAATAATAAGTCAGCTAATGCCAATATGCTTTGGCATTCTCGGGTTTCAACCCGCATTCTATAGTAATAAACTTTCCCGTTATATCCCCGGTACTCGTACAAATGCCCGTCACACCATTGGTACGATACCCCATCTTTCGCCCTTCCCCATTGTCTATTCCGGTTTTAATCTTTAATTAGGAAAAAGTCCTTCAACAAGTTTAAAAAAAGTCTTAATATACCTCGAATGCCGAACACGTGTCACGAGTTTTTTTCAAGATTTCCACCTTTCCCTTTTTGGAAAGCTTCAAAATGTTCCCAATCTAACAATTACACAATATTCGTAAGCAAACAATCTGTAGATACTCATATTACTACACATCTAGCCTAGACAAAAAAAAAACTCATCAATTTCTATAACCAAGCTCTTAATTTTGGTTCCAACTAATATGTCACGTCTTATATTTTCTAAGAAGAAAATTCATTCTAGTGTTAAGTCTCAATTTACCAAAAATATTCTATGTTTAGTGATATTATATAATACAATGTAGTCAAAAGTTGATTACTAATACCGTATATTAAAACATCAACAACAATGATACCTATAAGACAATAAAATTTAAGTACCTTGTACCTTGCCCGCGAGAATAATAATAACAATAATACTAAGCAACCAAAACTACACATAAACCCATTATGTAGAAATCCTTATTTTCCAGTGATTAGCCCTTTCCCCTACTCCTTTTATTCTAATCATTATATTATCATTTTCTTTTTTTGAAGTATGTAAACATTAAATTCAAAATCTCCAGGCAACATTACATTACAATTATGTTCCAAGTAAGAGAAATTTTAATACTATTTAAATATGCATTTAAGAGGCTATTCAAGTCGGTCACATAATATTATTTCAAAAGCTTATTATAAAAATATTTATGCCTTAAATCTTATCAAGAGACAAGGTTCATTAATTGAATCATTATTTGGATAAATTGAGTTGGCAGGTTAGTATTTAGACAATTAAACACCGCCTGGAAATAATCCTATCAATTTGCAAATTAAACTCAAAAGTGTGATTTAGTTTATACCGAAATTTCACCATTTAAACCCCATAATACAACTATAAGAATTCGTGTTCACCTTATTGTAGTCATTAAATACATACTATACCATTTAGTAGAAAAGAAATTGCTAATTGTTACACATCAGATTTGGATGATTACCTGGATGGCGGCACTTGAGCACGGCCGGGTAAGTTTCTCGCTACCCCTCAAAATCAGAATAAGATCTATAACTACTCCCGTTCTTTTTTTTTATTATTTCCTTTTTACCCTAACTACATTGATTATAAGTGAGTTGTGGGTATAACTCATTTTCTACTATTATTTTTAAATAACTAGATAATTAATTCATATTCCCTATAATAATCAATTATTCTAAATTTACCATCCATTTAAACTTCACGAAAAGAGTCAAAATAGTCCTAGTTCTCAAAACGACCTAGCGGGTTGTTACATCTTCTACCACTAAAAAAAACGTTCGTCCTCGAACGGTAAAAGAACAGAAAATTTATGAACACTCAAAAAGCTGCAAAGATTTGATCCACATGTTTTACCCCATCTCTCAAGTAGCTTTCTCAATCACACAATTGTTACATTGAACTTTTACCAAAGCAATTTCCTTCGACCTTAATTATTACATTTATCTAAGATAGTTGTTAGTCCCTCCTTAAAAGCCAAATTCCTATAAAGTAACACCTAATCTCATTGAATCACATGAGCACCAACCTGATGATACTTTTTCAACATCAAAATATTTAACACAAGTCAAGTGGCAAAGCCTACTCATAAGTCACATCACCTATACGCTTAACGATATCGAGGGAACGAATATACCTCATGTTCATCTTGCCCTCTTTTCGAAATCTCATCACACCCTTAATGAGTGACATCTTCAATAAACCTCTCTCTAACCATGAACTCCAAATCATGAACCTTTTGATCTGCATAACTCTTTTTTCTACTCTGAACCATGAGAAACGTACCCTAAATTAACTTGACCTTATCCAAGGACTCTATCGATATATGTTGTACCCCACAACTAACATCATATAGACCAACCCAACCAATTGAAAATTGAATCACCTACTATACAAAGCCTGATATCATCTCGATGCTCAAATGATAACTATCGTGGTATGTAAACTACACTAGAAATATAAACTTATTTCAATGACTATCAAAATTGACACACATGTCATAAGGGACCTGGGTAGTCCATTCAAATACACCATCAATCTAAAGGTGGAAAGTAGTACTAAGATCCACTTGAGTACCCAACTTCTTTTGTATAGACCTCCAGACATGAGATGACAATTATGTACCTCAAAGAAATAATAAAAAATATGGGTATCTCATACAAGTGAACTATCTCCGGAATGTAGATCTAGGCTAACTTATCCAAACTACAAGTAATTTGAATTGATATAAAATATGTACACTTGGTCTATCGATCCATTATAACCTATATAACATCAAACTTGCACAAGATACGTGGCAACCCTACCACAAATTCATTGCAATATGTTTCCACTCCAACTCTAGTAGAAGCATCAATTAAGTCATACATTCATGTTTTTGGTGCTCATAATTTACTTGATATCAATTCAAAAACGAGATACAAATCCAATCCCTTCATACGATACTATCCAACTTAAAATATACCCAATTGCCTCTAGATAAATAAAAATCTGAACTATCGACCTCTTTCATGATTAATCTAGTCAGCTCACATATGGGAAGAACATAATAAAATCCCTTATCCTTAAAACTCACTCACCACCAAGAATTTCCTGCTCTACTTCTCCTTGTAACACCTTATCGTAAGTCGTACACAAACTTTCATCACCAAACTATCGAACACGAATCTTCTCCAATAAGCACTATCTCACCTCCATGTAACAAAGGTAGACTACTCATACTCACTGTATTTTACCCTATGTTATCTACTATCACATTCGCTTTGTCCAAACGATAAACAGTAATCATTCCATAGTCCTTGAGAAACTTCCACATCCATTGTATTAAATTTAGATTCCTCTTATTAAATATTATACTAAAACCCCTCGCAATACACACTATAAATATAATGCCTCTACAATTTTAATGCAAGCATCATCACCACCACCAAGTTTAAGCTATAACAAAGACAGTTCTTCTCATGAAATTTCAATTATCTCGAAGCATAAATAAGTTATCACTTACCTTCCTACATTTATACCCACCAAAAAATAAATAGAAAGAAACACCACCCAACATAGCTGTTGTTCGGAATCTAAAACAGTATCTTGCTGACCTCCAAATTCGATCTCCACCGTTCGACTCAACCACCAAGATGTCGGAAACACTCAGTACAAATTTCAGCCCGATCCGACGATTAGTTAATTGAGAAATACGATCTGAAGTTTGCTGGTCGGAGAAAGAAAAAAAACTGCAATAAAAGAAACCTTTTTCTTCTCTCTTCTCTCTTCTCTCTTGTTGAAAGCTCTCTCAAAAACCTCTCTTATGTCCTAATGTCCTTCAAGAAAATAATAATGAGTAATTGAATTATTCTCTCAAGACCTTCCTCTATTTATAGAGTTGTGCTTTTCCTTAATAGTCAAACCCAACTACAAATAAAGAGAATAATTCTAATCCTTTTCAAGTAGGATTAGTCCATGAGCCCTTTGGCTGGAACATGAGCAATAACCCAACATTGAGCTTTAGAAAGCTCACCTCACACACATCAAACCATTGAAAATCCACTTACTTCTAGGTTAATCTATTCAATGCAGGTGTAGTGAATGAGAGCACCATCGATACTAACCAACTAGGCCTAAGAACTCTAAATATCGCAACTAAAATAGGTTAGACCCAATCTCAAACCGCCTCAATTCTCTTGGGATCCCTCATAATACATTTCTTGATCACTACACATTTCAACCATGCCACCAAACTAATCGAGACCCACACTAAAAAAAACATGAATAAAGCTTAATTTTTTTTTCCAAATTTTAAGAACCATCCTCAAATAATGATAATAATCCTTCCTATTATGGGAGTATACCAATAAATCCTCGATGAAAATAATAATAAACGAATCCCAATATGATATAAACACCCAATAAAGGTATACTTGATCCAACAAAATTTCTTACTCAACAAGTCTTGTTATCATTCTTTCAAATTCACTAGAGTATTCCAATAAGAAATAATAGAAATAGGTCAAGTGTCTAACTATAAGTCAATACTAATTTTTATATCACACTCACATGGAATACCCTTAAAAAAATCTTGCGCCATTGGAATGGGATCTAAAGGAGACATAACATCACTAATATCACAAACATAAGATGAATAGGTGAAGTAACACTTGTTCCCACATATTGAAACTTTAGAGACACTTTAGAGACGCAAATACCTTTCTTGAATGGGTACTATAAATAAATATAAAGAACGGTTTGCTTCCATCACCGCGCGCATTTTCCTTCGCTCTCTTTCCATGCTGTGCGGTTTCCGTTTTTTTTTTTTTCAATTTCGTGTTAAATATTATTCTTTTTTTCAATTCGTTCAAAATTTTATGCTCGATCAAAAAAAATTCCTTTAGACAATAATATTTTGAAGTTATACTTACACAATTACCATATTATAAGATTCTTTTTTTAAAAAAAATTGACATATAATATGATATATAAATTCATAACATGATTATATATGTAATACAAATGAGTGAAAAATTAAAATATTTTGATTTTAAAAAAAAAAGAAACACGTAAAATATGAGAGAAAATCATGTGATCCCCTTAATCATGCAGGTGTGTATCTTCAATTTAAAAATAAAGCACGCAATTGAATATTGTTTTTTTTAAAATAAAAAAAAAAGAAGAGAAAATCAAATACTAATCATATGAAAAAGTTTTTTATTAAAAAAAAAAGAGAAAATCTGCATTTCACTATGTATATATACACAATTATTTGATTGAGCGGGAAATTCGAGAATCCTAATTATACATATCAAAATCAATTTGATTACACTAGTATTTTAATCCTCTATTTGCAATGTCGTCTTTTATTCGTAATGTCAAATATTACAAAAAGAGGATAGGACAAAGAAGAAAAATTGTAACCGTTGTCTTAGCTGTATTATTTTTCGAAATTGCCTCAAAAGAGATTAAATGAATTAGCTATGTTATATCATTTGAAAGTAAATTATTAAAACAGATTGATTATAAAATAGTACTCAATAACTTTGCATCTATAATAGTTAGAAAATTAAAATAGATTTTATAATAAAAATATATATGATAAAAAAATAAAATTCCTCTTTTAAATTTTACTTAAAACCCCAATATTATTGAATCGGTCCTGCCTTTACTCTTGCTGCTTTGTTCTTCCATAATATTTGTCTCCCTCTAAAAATGACTAAATATAGATATACATTATATTTAAAACACCTAAAAAGGTCCCACTAAATCATAACAGTAAACATGTAAAAAAATCTTAACTAAAAGGTGGTAAATACAATCCAATATCACTAGTCCACACTTAATTAACCTTTGTTGTCATCAAAAACCTAACTAGACACTGAAAACTTATCACCCACTTAAATACTCAAATAAAATAGAATTACTCCTATTTAGGTCATCAAAAACAATTTAAACATAACGTCGTTTTATAGAGCGTATAAGAACAATGCTAAGTAGAGTGTATTAATAATATTTGTATTAAGTATTGATAATGCTTGCATTAAATATACATAGATTATTTCTTATGCATTATTTGATTTGATCGATGTATTAAAAATAAGGAAAAATTACATCAATTGATACATTTTAATAAATAATTACTGATTTTAGCAATACTTTTCATTTATTACTATTTATAGCAATACTATGTTAAATCTGCAATATGTATTAAATGTGAATTATGTATGCAATATATATGAATTATATATGAATTATAATTGTTTTTAAAAATATATCATGTTTGTTTGGTAAAAATTTGACACATTGTATTATAAGTGTATTAAAATGTGTGATAAATGAATTATCTATCATTAAAATTTGTATTATATGTGAATAAAAAATTATTCTTTGTAATATGAATTAAGCTTGTATTATAAATTAATTAAAAGTGATCAAGTGAAAAAGAAATATTACTGCTATAAATGGTAAATATCTTTTTATTATAGTATATTTACGTAAGTTCCCAAAAAATAAACATGCATTGCATAAAAAAAATTATTCACAAAAATATCCTTTACAATTTTAGTGAAAAAATGTAAAAAAAGATTTAAAAATTTGAAGGGCAATAAGGTCTTTAACTATGCTAATGCATGCATTAAAGCTCCTTGCATTACTAATACATAGAAATCCATGGTATTAGTAATATACTCCTTAATACACGATAGAGTGTATAACTAATGCAAGTATTAGTTACACATAGCATGAAAAAAATACACCAAACAAGATATTACTAATATATAGAATTAATACATGCATTATTTTAATTAATACACTCTAGCAAACAACATAAACCAAAGAATCAACTCACAAACATAATATAACAGGCAAATACAATATAATCATATTAGGCTTAAGTCATCGACGGACACTTAAGATTGTTCGCATAATTCACTTAAACATTTCAACTATGACTTGTGCCTATTGAACACCTAAATTGTTCAAAATATGTGTCTATTAAACACAAAATACTGATGTGGCAAGTAAGTGTATATCACTGCTACCAAGCGCGTGAATAGATTGTGATTTTATTTTTTATTTATTTTTAGATAAGTTGGTACCTATTTTTTAATAGGAAAAATTTCATATATGGCAAACTGAATTTATGAAATGACATTATATGGGTATAGTTTACATAATTTGTTATGTAGCTTTTTATTTTGTATAAAACGTTATTTTTTTTAAAAAATTATACTATATTTTACTTTTCCATTAAATAGTAACAATAGCCCAAAATATGATAACAAATATTTACATAATCCCATAATTTAAGCTAAACATTCAAAATCAAATATTTTCTCAAAAAGAATTCTATTGCGACTAAAAATCTATACAAACTTGTTTATGGGAAACTAAACTTTTTAACGTATATAAAGTTTATATACGAATGTAAATAAATTGAATATAAATTATTTAATTTGCACCAAATTGTAAAGTAATTATTATATACATATACACACAAATACCTCAAGCAGTTTTATATATAATAATGTAAAATACAAAAAAATTGTGATTTAAAATAAATTATTATACAAATAATTATACCATATTTTTTAAAGTAATTACTTATATACATATATAACTAGTTGAATATAAAAAGATTGTATATGTATAAACAAAGTTTTTGTCACGACCCAAATTGAGTCGTGAGTGGCACCCACACTTAACTTTCTATGTGGGGGAACCAAATAATTCAACCTTAACTTACAAAATACAATCACAATGCGGAAGCTTAAAATCTTATTAAATATTGTTTCTCAAAAACTGAAAGCCATCACATCAAGGACATCTAATCTTCAAAATACTAAGTCTAAGATTATTAAAGACACCAAATAAATGAATAAAATAGTTAATGTCCGAAAACTAAGGACATCATGCCATGACTAAAAGAATCCAACACACTCTTGAATGAATAGCTCACCCTGGAACCTGATATGCTGGAGATTGACTAGAGCTGAGGGAAAGTCAAAGTCGCTGGTACACTCGCTGTACTCCATAAAAGGAAAACGAAAACACAAGTAGGGCTCAGTACGGGCAACATGTACTGAGTAGGTATCATCGGTCAACCCAAAATAGAAACTAATATAACAATAAATAATAGTATGAAATCAACTATGACACCTATCCGGTAGCAAGAAACAAACAACATGAACAATTATCAACAACATTAAAGTTAGTACGTAATAAGTCAACGATATCAAGATCACACATGAGGACTCATGCCTCCAAACCAAACCATTTTGGAAAATTGGTCCTTTGAGATTGAGTACATTAAGTTAATTCCATATCTTTTTCCTTTAGTGTTACTGTGTCGGAACGTGACACTCCGATCCAAGAATATCGCGTCGGAGCGTGACACTCCGATTCAATTATATCGTGTCGGAACATGACACTCCGATCCAATTATACCGTGTCGGAACGTGACACTCCGATCCAATTATACCATTAATTTATTATTTATTATCACCACTTCCATTTCATTGGTAATATTTCATCAAGCCTTCTTTATTCAATGCATCACTTCGATAAAGAGGGTTTAAGAATATAAATTCCACGGTCTCAGGATTTCAGACCAATCACAAAACACATAACCAAGTCCCACAACCAAGCCACACAACCACACAATCAAGTACATAGAAAACTTTACAATATCATTCAATGCATATCACTCACTATTAAGAGTTTACTATCAAATAGCATAAACCATAACCTACCTCCACCGAAGAACCGAAGTCAAGCAACTACTTCTCCAATGCTTTTTCTTTCCTCAATGCTTTGAACCTTTCCAATCTATCAAGTATATATGCATAATTTATAAGTTAATGAATATATAGACAATCATATCATTTTATGTCTAGCCCAAACCCCAAAACTCACCTAATTCTTTAATCAATTTCCTAAAGTTCAAATTTAAGGGTAAGTCTTAATTCCTCTTATTAACATAACTTTAATGGAAGATAAATAATTCAATACACGTAATCTCTACATAACTATTTCCATATATCAATCAATATATAATTGATATTGTAATAACGAAAAAATTATAACTAAGCTAACTAACTGCTAGTATCACCCTACAACAATGAATTGCAAACTATATTACGTATGATTATACATTATACACTTTATTCCTAATGTTGGATTATTAAATGAAAACCATGACCAATAATTACCACCAAGTTTGTCCCCTGTATTTACATCTGAACCTAAAGGAAATTCAATCATCTATTTAATTATAATATAATATAAAGTGAACCATCTTATGGTTGTCATTATCCCTAAGACAATTTTTCTAACTCAATTAAATAATTTCACTAGAAATCAACCAATATGTGGGAGACAAATTTATCTCAAACAATCCCACACCCATATCCATTAAATCATCGAAATTCGACCTAACAGTGAAAATTCGTTTCGTTTTTTTTTTCCAATTCCCCATCTAATAATAATAATATAATAATAATCATAAAGCCTTTGTTCATATTTAGAAAACACATATTGGATTTACCTGAGCAATTATGTCGTCTTTCGATTGTGGCAGCCTTCCGTTATTCCTCGTCTTCTCCCTTTTTCTTTCTTCTGCAAATTATCTTTTACCCTAATTTAATATATGACTAATTATAAAAGTATAAAAAGTGGTCCACTATTAATTTTAATGTTATTTTTCTTTAATCACTAACTAAGTTAATATTTAAAATTGCCCCACTAATTCATAAATATAGTTACCCATAGCCCAAAATACCTATTTAGAATCTATCGAAAAGTATTCTATGAAATAAAAAGCTCTAGTATTCAAAACGACCAAATGGGTCGTTACAGTTTTATATACGAATGTAAATAGAATGAATATAGAAATATACAAAAGATTGTATATGTATAAATAAATTTATGTACGAATGTAAATAAAATGAATATAAGTTGTTTGATTTGTATTAAATTAATTATTATATACATATATAAGTAATTGTATATGTATAAATAAAAATATGAATATAGAACTTATATATACACAAATCCCTCAAGCAGTCTTGTATATAATAATGTAAAATACAAAAAAAATTGTGATTTAAAATAAATTATTATACAAATAATTGTATCATTTTTTAAAAGTAATTACTTATATACATATATAACTAGTTGAATATACAAAAAACTTAAAATATGAATATAACAATACAAAATAGGGCAACTTTCACATATAGCAAACATAAAATTCATATTTGTATGTTGTAGCAAAGTTTGCACAATTGCACTCCATAGCAAACATATATATGTATAATTCGTTATACATATACAATTGAAGCGAATTGTATAAAAGTAAGTGTATAAAACGAGAAAGAGAAAGAGACTTGAACAGAGAATTGTATAAAACAAAGTGTGTAAAACGAACTGATAACTATAAGTGTATAGAACGATTATATACAATTTGAATTTGTATAAAATGAGAAAGAGAGAAAGGCAAAAGAGACTTGGGCAAGGAATATACAATTGAATCGAATTGTATAAAAATGAGAAAGAGAGAAATTATATACAATTTGAATTTGTATAAAATGATAAATAGAGAAAGGCAAAAGAAACTGGGCAGTGGAGTATTTTTATTGTATAATTATAAGTGTATAGGTCAAAAATATATGTATTTGCATGTGTATATACAATTTTCTCTCGCTTTATAAAAACAGAAACACAATTTATACATTTCGTTTCTGCTTGTATAAGCGAGAGAGGCAAGGGTGACGAGCGAGATTAGGGAGAGCGGCGAGCGAGATCTGAGAGAGGGGAGAGAGGGGAACAAAAATATATGTATTTATACAATATTTATACATTTCCTTTCTATTTGTATAAGCGAGAGAGGCGAGGGTGGTGAGCGAGATTAGGGCGAGTGGCGAGCGAGATTAGGGAGAGGGGAACAAAAATATATGTGTTTATATAATTTCCTCTCACTTTATACAATTATAAACTGATTTTATACACTTGTGTTTGTATAAAAGTGAGAGGAAGCAAGCGAGAGATGGAGTGAGATAGGAGAGTGGCGAGCGAGAGTTTGAGAGAGAGTGTGACTGACAAACAGTTTGCTACGAGGCACAATTAAATCAAAGGATGGTTATAGCAATTAATTTAATTTATTAATTCGTCATTATATACAATATTCCCTTGGAAGAAAGGGCAAAGGGTTAGGTGGGGCGGGGGAAATTTTCTTTTGTAATCTTTTTGTGATTATTAAATAAAGGTTTGGAGGTATTTTCATTTTTTTAAAAATAGAGAAGTTAAATTTTATTGGTAGACTAGGTTCATGTGCCATGTTCGCCATTTTATTTGTGATTATTTAAAAAATGCGCGTGAATTACACGCAGGACATTTTTAAAAAAAAATTCATTTTATGTTTAATCGATACATATTGCTTAAAGAAAAGGGGGGGATATAAGGGGAGCTTAAGTATAATAGTTGAAAATGGAAAGACATATATATAATTGATGTAAACATAAAGGTTAGGGTAAACAAATATTTTGTCAAAAATTGGCTTAACAAAGAAATGCTTAAATCATATCCTAAGAATCAAAACTTTGTTTCACTTAATTCTATACACACCAGACAAGTTCTACAAAGTGGACCTATATCTAGCACGTCAACTTTATATGCATGTTTACAATGCCTCAATTGAAGAAAAAGAAAGAAGTTAAAATTAGCAAGCTCATTGGTACCACACAATCCATCATAAGAAGATAAAGTAATAGACAACCTTTGGATGAAAATAAAATGACAAAAATGAATAAGAAATATTTAGGCTAAGGCGTGCATATATCGCTTCTCTAACAGAGATTCAAGTCTATGCGGTGACGTAACCTACACCGATCCAGTAGTATATCTCTTGACTTATCTCCTCCAAGATATATACAACAATCCAAAAACGTGAGGTTGCACCAATTCCGCACGCCGTTCTGGTTCCAAAATTAAAACGTCCTCTCCTTCCTGATATCCAAAGATGTACGACTCAATCAATTTCAAATTTAGTTAAGAACACCTTAATTCATTCAACATTTAAATATTTTCTTTTAAATAATAAAACATATTTGAAGACTTAGAATATTTTATTAATCTCAATTAACATTTTTCATCATCTCCTACCCAACAGAAAGGAAGGTGCACCATTATTTATAGGTGAAGAAAGTCTTTCACACCATCAATATTGGTTAGATATTAGAATGAGGAGTAGCTAGCTAGTAACGTGATAGATAAATGTGATAGATATTACATAAGTTAAATTGTCGTACCGAACCTATTTATTAGCCCCCCACCAAACAATCTATAAATAAGTAATGCCCTATTAAGCCAAAAGTGCATACACACACACATAAAATAAACGATGGACGTCACTAAAGTTCTTCACATGAATGGAGGAATGGGAGATGCTAGCTATGCCAAAAATTCTCTGCTTCAGGTACTATATATATGATGTCACACACGCTAGCTAGAAGACAACTTATGTTCCTGCAAATTTTCATACGCAAAATCAAATTCGCATGTAATTCAGGATATTCTTAATCGTAATGACAAATTTAGTTAAGATTTTGAGCTACCACAATTGTTATGAGTTACATAAATAACAATGTCCTTTTGAATTGCTACAGCAAAAGGTGATCCTCATGACAAAATCAATAAGAGATGAAGCCATATGTTCTCTCTACAACAACATTTCCCCAGGAGAAACGATATGCATTGCGGATTTAGGTTGTTCTTCTGGACCAAACACTTTTTTGTCAGTCTCTCAATTCATTCAAACTATTGATAAAGAAAGAAAAAAGAAGGGCCATCATAAGTCTCCTGAATTTCATGTTTTCTTGAATGATCTTCCTAGCAATGATTTTAATACCATTTTTCGATTGCTACCAACATTCCATGAAAGTTTGAGGAAGCAAAATATGGGAGAAGATCCTACAAATTGCTTTGTGACGGGAGTTGCTGGTTCATTTTATACTAGACTATTTCCTTCCAATAGCCTACACTTTGTCCACTCCTCTTATAGCCTTCATTGGCTTTCTCAAGTATGTATAAATTTCGTCTAATGCTAACAACATCTCCACCAAATTTTACATCAAATTTGGTATAAAATTTAGTATTTTTACACAATATTATTTCATTCATACAAATTTTTAATTAAAAATTATATAAATGGTATAGTTTAATTATTTCTTATGTAATATTTTTATAATATTGATTTTAGATATAAAATTTAGCTTCTTTTTATAAATTAATTTTTCTATATATGACTTTTTTTTTTATAAAAAAATATATGTTAATTCTACTATTATAATTGGATATAAAAGAAAATAATATGAATTACATATGATGAATATTTTAGAAAGAATTTGTTTTATAAAATAAGAAAATATAATGAAATAAGAAATAATAATGAAGGAAAAAAATATTCTTTTTTTGTGTAAAATTTGGTGTTTTTGGATTGGAGATGCCCTAATATAAATAGGGAAAATGGTTAAGTATGTGATTGAACTTTGAGAAAAGATCCATTTATACAATCTGTTTAGAATTTAGCTCGTCTATGTTAACTGAACTGACATAGATAAGTCACTGAAATGACATATATGAATATCAGTTATTAATTGTATAGGTTCCCCATGGAATAAAGAATAATAAGGGAAATATCTATCTAACAAGTACAAGCCCAACAAGTGTTTATAAAGCATATTATGAGCAATTTGAGAGAGATTTTGTAACATTTCTAAAGTATCGCTCAAAAGAATTGATGAAAAATGGGCGTATGGTATTAACCATGTTGGGTAGAAAAAATGAAGATCGCTTCAGCCAAGGGTGTTCCTACGAATGGCAACTTTTGGCTACGACCCTCAAGCTTCTAAAGGTAAGTCATAAGTGTTTTTTTTACAGTAATAGTTCGTAGCGGATCTAGAATTGTCATTAAGAGGTGTCAAATGGTCGTAGTAAAAAATATAACCAAAAACACACAATCTAAAATAATTTTCACAATAACTTAACCACAACATTAAACTTTTTAACTTATGTCAATAGGTGTTAATAATTGTATATATATTTATTAAATCAAAATTAGACATCTGTATATAATGTAATTTTTCGACGAAAGAATATCGCTCGACACCTGCAAATGTGGAATATATGATCCTCCCTGATCTCTCAACCTATTGTTACCTTTTTTTTTTTTATGTAGGAATAGAGTCATCTCAATGATCATATACAAAGTCTGGAATATCAATATGAAATTGTAACTTTTTGCACAAATAATTTTAAATAAAAGCAAAAGAATCACAAGTGTTTGTCTTTTTTTTTTAAACAAAAAAAGAGTAAAAGGAAAAAGACACTTTGGGAATATCATTGAAATCCGTTTAAAAGTGATGTAGTTTTATTTAAAGCGCCTTTAAAAAAATATATTTTTAGGAAAAATCAATTCGTATTTATTTTGAAAATTAATTTTGAACAACAATTAAAAATGGTTCTAAGGGTATTTTCTCAGAAATACTTTTCAAAATATTAATTTTTGCCTTTGGGGAGAAACTTGGCATAACATGCTAATAATATTATATTCTCTAAGCATTAATAACTTCCAAATTTTCATCATTCTTTGCTAGAATTTAGTCAAGATATTTTTTATTCTAGTATAGTAGCGTGTCAATTCAACTTAACACATATCTATAGGTGATATGATAATATAAAATTCTTCGTGAACTAACAGTATAAAATTATTTACACTATTTATTATACATATAAGTTAATGTTCATAAATAAAATAATAAATATATACAGGAATTAATAGATGAAGAAAAAGTAGATTCATTCAACATTCCAATGTACAATCCATCTCCATCAGAAGTGATGTATTTAGTTGAAAAGGAGGGATCTTTCTCGATTGACGTCTTGAAAACTTCAGAAATTCAAAGTAATTCTTGTGATGATGAGAAGTACAATATGGCAAAAAGCTTTAGATCTGTGGTTGAACCTTTACTTGTTAGCCATCTTGGTCATGATGAATTGAATATGGATCAAGTTTTCCATAAGTATAACGAAGTAATTGCCAACGATTGCAAGGCGATAGAAAAAATTATGTTCGTAAATGTCACTGTTTCGTTGACCAAAATAAACTAGCTAGGGCATGCAATTCATGCATCGTCACGATCCCTGGCCCTAGAATATATATCCCGACCCTTGTGATATTGTAATAATAATCTTATACCTCATAGAGGATTATGATAATGTAATATTTATTTTCTATTCCTTAAAAATAATTATTTTCAACCGGTAGAGTTTCTATATATCTTCAAAGAAAGGAGATTGTAGGGTTGCGTATCAGTCAGTTCAATTTAATTTTGAAATTTATTGGTTCGACTTATCAGTTATCAGTTTGTAGACATGCTACATTGTTAAGAACCATTAAGATTTTGGCTTATCGGTTCGATTAATATTTGACAAAAAAAATAAAATAATTGAAAATCACTTAGAAACATAGTGACAAACCAAATAAACCATAAACATGAGTTGATAAATTGTATCTTGATCAAACAATAACACTTACAAATTGTAAAATAACCAAAAGCTTGAAACTGCCAGAAATAAAAATATGAAACTAAATCCTAAGCGAAGGACTTTATATATATAAATCTTTTTTCTTAAATTTACTATCGGGTTATCGGTTAGCCTATTAATAAAAACTTCAAACCATTAAAAATCGATAACCCGATAATAAAAAAATTAAAACCGTTAATTAAGCCAATAACCTACTACTGATGAACCATAACTTTTTATCCATTCGAATTATCAATTTTGGTTTAATTTTTACATATCCAAATAAAATTTAATTTTATATTAGTGTGATTTCAAACTATAATTTTGCATCGCATGTCTAAATGAGCCATAAAATGAATATAATTTCAAATAAAAAATTTGTGCAAACTTGAACTTAGTAGGACACAAAATGATACCAAATCCCAACTATCAAAGTGGCAAATCCAAGAAGAGAAAAAGGGAAAAAAATGAATGTGATCACTTGACTGGTTGAGGTGACAAGATGTTGGTCCTATTAGGTGTGTGTGTTTGTCCTTTAGGGCACATTTTGGTTTGTAGTTTGTACCCCTCACACTGTTGCAGCTGTATTCT